>JAUBWS010043658.1:7339-19272 GCA_032270445.1 Darlingtonia californica | reverse complement strand
GTCACTTAAATAGAAATGCACTCCTCCATAGACGTTTTTTCATGATTTTGAGAGGCAAACAAGTGAATTATGGATAGATTTGTGCCCCCTTTCCCGTAGACCGTCACATATACAAACTTGTATCAAAACGTGCAAGTGTCCTTAATTCTCTCTGTAACACCTTGGTGGCAATAATACATGGCTTCTTTTTCAAGTCTCTAGGCCTTGTGATTCTTGAGATCTTGAGTAAATGCTTGGCCTATAACAAAATTGGTAGGTGCTCGAAGAGGTCAGGCTTGCAATCTCTCAAACCATCATATACAACACAGAAAACATACGAATAAGTAAAATACGTAGCGCGCAAATGACAAAACACTTTAGGGGAGCGACAGATCGCACACCATTCTTGTCCAGGCCTTGACATGGAATGGATATAGGGCAGTCAATAGAGCAGCCGTCTAGATATCTAAAGATTGCGAGCCTCACCTGCGTTTTTCTCAAACTATGGCTGATGTAATGGGCACTATATGGTTGAAAAACACCCAGTCGATAAATTTTAGCTACATTTATCCGTTGTTGACCTTTGTACGCAGTTCTTTTCTCTAATTGAAAATATTATTATTTTGTTTCTGTAGCCGTTTCAGAGTTCCAGTTTCATTGTGTCTTCCATTAAAGAAAGGATAAAGGTTCTTGGAAAAGAAAACAAAAAAGGGTTGACTGGTTTCCGTGAAGAATTTGAAGTAAGAATGTTTTTCGATTTGATAAAATACTCTTTTCAACTTCTGGAAGCTCTTTTCTGATTAGTTGCAAAAAAGGCTGCAATCAACAACGTGCAGTAATTATTACTAATGAGTGACTTGAATCTTCAGTGTTAAACTCTTTTGACCAGAAAACTGTCATCTATTTATTCTTGTTCATTGGAACTTGTTTAATTAAGATTTTGACTAGAGGGACCTTAATTTACCCTATGGGACAAAATAATGTCGTAGTAATACAACTTTCCTGAAATTATTCATGTTCTGTCTCGTTTCGAATCTAATTATGTGTTGAAAACGAACTCCTGAATAAAATGTTGCAATTATATGCTCTTTATATTATTTCGCTAAGTGGTCAGTTCATTTGATTGAAAACGAGGCTGGAAATGTGTATTGTGCGTCAGATTTTTTAAATGTTGCGACTACGAGGCTATGTTTTGCCATGAAAAAAACTTTGATGGGAGATATTTTGTACAATAAGGTATAGCTATGTAGTATTTCTTCCTTTCAGTTACTGAATCGTTTTGATCAAAGTGAAACCGCGTACTCAACAAAAGCAGGTAGTATGGAAGAAAATAAATGGAAAAACAGATACAAGAACATTTTACCGTGTAAGTACAGTGGAATCTGTAGTAAAAGTAGTGCTACTTTCTCTACACAGTATTTGAAGATGTTGCACTGTTGCGTTGTATCTAAGCCAGACCTCCAAAATCAAAATGTTAAAGAAAATGAACGTGTATAAGTAGAATCAGTGCTGTTAATACGCTGACTCAAATAACTTAACAACAGTATTTAACAAAAGAATCTTTTCCTTTTTTCAAAAAAGCCGCTATCCCTGTTGCGATTAACCATATTTGGATAAAACTTAGACAATACGAATTCCGTAAATAATTTAGAAAACAACAGAAATAATTAAGTAAACAATATTATTTAAGAAGTCAGGCTGACGCTAGCATTCTTAAAAGCAATGGAACACTTTATCTTATACCCGTATAGTATAATTCCTTTAATATCTTAAAACACCAATTGCTTGATCTTAAAATTTACTCGAACTTCTAAACTTATTTTCCTTGCGAATTTATGTTTGTTTTTTTATTATAGATGACCATTCTAGAGTTCTTTTGAAAGGAGTTGTTTCTAAAGATCCGGGAAGAGATTACATCAACGCAAATTTTGTTAATGTGAGTTGATTGTATAATTTCGCAGATTTTTGTACTGATTCGACCTCCCCCCTCCACATACGTATTCTACGTCCATGAGAAAAGAGTATATATAGAAAAAATCTTGTCCCAAGATTTTTTAAAGTAGGTTAATGCATACTAACTTCTTCCTATAAAATGAATATGAATTGAAAATGACAAATTCAGAATCTCTTCAAAATTTCGCTTCCAACGATATATAACAAGATGGGTTTTTTTACACAGAGTCGAGTTGAAATAAGCACATTTTGGCCCTGAAAAACACTGTTTTTGACTAAAAGGTCCATGAAACACAGCTCAGTCTGAAAAGTAATGCACGCTTTATTTTCTAACATTGCTGATGTTAACCTCAAAAGGGCATAAAAACATCATATATACATATAACCTGTAGCAACTAATATAAAAATTTCACTCAAATATCTAAATATGAAAATTTCCAACATTTCTGGACCATAATGGGAATTTCCGTCACGGCGCAACAGAAATTCAGCATTGAGAAATCTGGCTAAAAAAAATGAAGATAATTGATTTTTCTTAATATCCCTATCATTGTCTTACAGGGTACCCTTGGCCTAAGAGAATCATAAAATTTCACGGGGAATGAATATTACGCAATAAATAATTGAGGAATATTTTTATAGATTTTTCCCGAAATATAATGCGAAATTAAATTTCGTAACACGTGTATTGAGAAAAATGATTCGCAAGATCGATTCTGATTGCAACACCTTTTCTGCTAAATGTACATTCGAAATTACCCTGAAAACCAGCTGACATTTTCTATTCCCTTAAGGTATTCCCGAGTGTTCATCGTTTTGTTAATGCGTATTTCACTTTAGGTTGATTTGCAGTCATGGAAAGCAAAATATATAGCAGCACAAGGTTGTTTGCCAACTACATGTGCTGACTTCTGGTTGATGTTGTATCAAAATAATGTCAATGTTGTAGTCATGTTGACAGACCTCGAAGAAAAAGGGAAAAATAAATGCGCTAAATATTGGCCTGATGTAGGTACGTATGTCCATGTTTGTGCCACCGTAAGAATAAAATATGTGACGTTCCACGGGAAAAGGGGGCATGGTCATTTTTAACGCGAACATACTCCACCTACTCGCAAAATCATGAAAAAACGTCTGTGGAGGAGGTCATTTTTATTTAAGCGACACGCAAATTGCGTGTCACTTAAATAAAAATGCACTCCTCCACAGACGTTTTTTAATGATTTTGAGAGACAAACAAGTGAATCATGGATAGCTTTATGCCCCCTTTTCCCGTAGACCGTCACATATGTGTTGTCGTGCAAAAAACTCGAAATCGAAGTTGAAAATAATTTGAATGAAGATACAATATCATGTGAGTAAACAACTACGTTTCTCATAAATGCAAACTAGCGAAATAAATGACCAAACTTTGCCACAAAATCTCCTGACAGATGACTCGTGGACTACATGATGTCATTTTGCAATAATTAATGCAATGATTTATGTCGCAAAATCAATATTTCTCAATCTAAAATCCGCAAAAATTAATGCAATAATTTATATCGCAAAATCAATATTTCTCAATCTAAAATCCGCAAAAATTAATGCAATAATTTGTGTCGCAAAATCAATATTTCTCTACGTAGAATCCGCAATAATAAATGCAATTATTTATGTCGCAAAATCAATATTTCTCAACCTGAAGTCCGCAGTAATAAATGCAATAATTTATGTCGCAAAGTCAATATTTCTCAACCTAAAATCCGCAATTCTTCATATCGTAATTATTATATTACAACATTTGTTCGCAAATAATTACGTCCTTATTAAGGTTTAAAAACTCGACTTCCTACAACTCAAACTCTCTACAATTCGAACGGTCACGTTGGTCCCTGCAGCTAACATTTAGGCCAAAGTACTCTATAATTCGAACTATCCACAACTTTATACCATTTTATGTCCCCTTGGGCTTTCGAATTATAGAGAGCCTACTGTATAAGCATTTAGAAGCTTTACCATTTACCATTTGCCCTGTTGGGGACCGGGAGTCGAAGTATTAAATCAAGATAGTCAACAGCATGATACACAATACGAAAGTAGCTTCTACGTTTCACTTGAACAACATGCTTTTCTTATTGTAACATTTCGCAAAATACATGCTAACCCAATGTGTTTAGGTCGTTCGGAAGAATACGGTCGTATAGTAGTTGATAACATGTTGGAACACAAATCAAATGCATTTACAATCAGAGAATTACGTGTTTACGATCAAGAAAAGGTATTCGGTTATTCACTTTCTCATCCTATAAGCACAAGACGTATTTGTTAGAACGATATCTTTTGCATCTGATTATAAGTCAGTAGTGGCCGAGGTTACCTTTTCGAACAGTAGCTCCGTTCCTTGTAGTACTGACTGACTAAGTTTGGGTGAAGTGCGCTCGATTTTCGTGTTCATGTTTCCCGAATGTTAAGTGTTGGATTGGCGTTAGTCAGAGTAATTAGTGCAGGATTAACGTCTAGAACAGGCAACAAAAAGATTCAAATTTAAAACCGTTTTTTTTCATATCAGACTTAAAATTTTTGTCGAAGCAGATTTTATTATATTTTTTGCCTAGATATGCTATTCTGCAAATGACTAAACAAGAAACGAAAAGGAAACGATCCATAATTCCATAATTGAAAAATATCTTGTGAAACAATGCACTCAAAACTGGCATTCGCTGTCACCATATCTTTCCTCGAGCTCAACCCATTTGTAGCTTTTAGTAGTTCTGAATCTTAAAGCCATCATGGTTGCGTTGTTTAATTTGTTTTATATGGAAAAAAAGGTTCACAATTTTGATGAAACAGTGGACAAGTTTGTTGAAAATAGTCAGACTTTTAGGAGAATTTTGTCCAAAGAAAATATTGTCTATTGAAGTCTACTTGAGTTAAGGATTGCCATATTACTTTTCTTGAGTATATTTAGCAATTCTTTATCGCCATTAGAATAATTTGTTCAATAGGGAAAGAAACCACCTATGATGGTATACCAGTATCATTTTACAGAATGGCCGGATCACGGTGTATCAGACGATCCGGGAATCATTCTGGGTCTGTTAACGGAAGTCCATCTCAAACACGAATCAATCAACAAGAACTCGCCAATCGTCATACACTGCAGGTAATTGTTCAGGGTTCTCACATGTCCCAGAAGCCCGGGAGAGTCCTTGAAAAAGCGTCCTCTTGTTGGGTTCAGTGAACGTAGCGTGTTAGCTGTTGTTGTTTCAATTCTAGAAAAACCTGGAATTTGCACTTGAGAACTATATGAGGAACCCTGGAAAATTGGGCAAATTTCCGAGAAATGTTCTGCATATAGATAACAGCTTAACACTTATGATTTCAATACCAATGGCAGGTTTGGGCTTCGCGGGGCCTTAGGTCGGGCGGGGAGTTGGGGAGAGGGGGCTCCGGGGCGGTTGGAGTGGGATTGTTTAGCATTTTTTTTTCGTCTTTTGGCTTTTGTTTGCTTTGAAATGCGAAGACCAAACATGGCGATGAGGGCTCGAGGCCTCCGGCCATGACCCCAAAACCATCACTGCTTGGTACCATAAATCTTCGAATAATCGTCGGAATTAAAACGGTAATCGTCAACAGTACAAAATCACTCGAACCTGATTGGCTAAGACGTCAGTTTAGAGTACAAATTAATCCGTGTGTAGAATACAATTACCACTGAAGACGTTACATTGCTACAATGTCAAACGATGTCAAAAAAGCTTGGAAGTCTTGGTTTCCTCGTCATGCGGACTCGGACAAATTACACATTTCTCCTTCTACTCGTGATTAATCGTTAATTGTACTCGAAAACATACCATTACTATTACTAATATGTCGCTTATTCGAGGTTTATTGCAAAAAAAAATAAGTAAGGAAGAGGATGGCCAGTTTTTGTAATAAAATGGGTTTAATTTATAAGTAAGCTTGCCTTGTCTTTATTCTGTATGTGTGCACTCAAACGGTATTTGTTCAACTTTAGTGCTGGTATCGGTCGAACGGGCACTGTAATGGCGATTGACATCATGATGCATCTCATTGACGAAAATGGTATTTTATGTGTTGTCATTTTTTTTGTTTTTGTTTTTCTCCGTAAAAATAAATGTATGTAACAGTTTTAAATACCAAATACTGAAACCTCTGTCTATTCTTTGTAAAACATATCAGTCATAGAAACGTTGTAGTGTAGTGTAGATCAGGAAAATGTATGCACAGCGTCTGTGCATGTTTTTCACCTATATTTTATTGTATTAAAGGTATTGATTCTGAAGTGGATGTATTGAAAACGTGTCAATTATTACGTGCAGAACGATCGGGCATGGTTCAAACTGAGGTTTGTGAAAAGTAATTCACTATTTATTTAAGTTTGCTGGTCTTTTATCTGTTTTAAACTTTTTGGTTAATGATAAGCTGTGATATGCAATAATGAAATGTTAATCTTTTTTGCGGCTACAGGGATGCAGCCGTTGGTACTCTATAGTTCAAAGTTCTTCAGGTTTCGGACATTTTTCTTACGTCGACCGGTGTATCTGAATAGGGAAGAACATGAACTGCTATTTTTGTAATTTTAAGTAATGTTTTTTAATCTAAAAATGAAAATTGACTTATTTAATAAATGCCACAAAGATATAAAATAAAACATGTCTCATCTTGACGTTTCGATATTTTTTTATATCATGATCACAAGTGCAACTGAAAATATCATAACATAATATGAACTCAGTTAGAATGCGTAATCTGAAAATAATTACAAAATTAATACCAAAAACATAAAAGATAATTACTAGCAATTAAATCTCAAAAGAGCTTTAAAGAAAAAGATGATACATTTTCATTCAAGCTAGGTTTTATCTTACAATTCAAGTTGACAGTCCTCCCTCTGATTAGTGGGGCATATTTTCTTCACTAATTTTTATCCGATATTAGAGATCTCCATTTCTTATACAAAAAAAAAGTTGTAAAAGTTTTGTATTGCGTTGGCGAAATATAAATATGGAGTAGACTCTCAATATAACGAACCGCGGAAGGAAATGTAAAAAAGTTCGTTTATAGATAGAAAAGATAAGACGAAAATTAAGATGTCCCCTCCCACTATCGGGGGTTCGCAATATCGAGAGTCTACTGTAATCGTGTCCTCGTTTTGGTTTTTCCGTTAATTGAAAAGAAAGTTGTATTAGCTTTTCATGCATTAAGTTTTTGGAATAAGGTATCAAGTGACAAAAGACCTTTTTATATAGACGTTGGAACAACATAATTGTGACGATCCATGGGAAAAGGGGGCATGGTCATTTTTACCGCGATCATACTCCACCCACTTGCAAAATCATGAAAAAACGTCACTTAAATAGAAATGCACACCTCCACAGACTTTTTTTTATGATTTTGAGAGGCAAACAAGTGAATTATGGATAGCTTTTTGCCCCCTTTTCCCGTAGACCGTCACAATTGCATCTGATAAGGTATGCTTCAATATCTACATTCGTTTGTATGTTGTCATCAATTGTTTTTGTTCTTTTACAGCTTCAATTTCGTTTTGTTTACGATGCAGTAAAACACTACTTAAGTACAGAATTTACTCGGGAAACTGCCAAAAAGGTAAAATTCATCTGTTTAATCATTTCTCATTTACATTTCGAGACTTCCTTTTTCGTTTTTACTTCTGTTAGTAACCAAATGTGACTCTATCACCGTGTTGTTAAAACGCGTAGCTTGGATAGCTTGGAATTCCAAGGCCCCCTTGTGTTGTACGCCTTTACGTTGTGCGTGCAAGTCAATGATAAATTGATTTTTATTCAAAGGCAGAATTCTTATTATGATAATATTATCTTTAATGGAAATCTTTGGCAACCTTCCTTTCTTATTAACTCTTTGGGTACAATTGTGGTCATTTTAACGGCCTTTAGCGGCTAGTGTAAAATTGAAAGCACGAGTGGAATTTCACTAAAATTAATCTTAGAGGCTAAATCGTGGAAGGCGAGACGCGCACTGGATCCAGCTTTTGATTTAAGACACTAAGACTTTAAGACTGATGAGAGAAGGATCTCACGAAACATCGCCAAACGTAAATAAACGTGATCCAAGCCACGATAATATTTGCAATATGAATGTTACTGGGTCGATAAATACTTCCAATAGATTCAGACAAATTGATTGTTACCTTTGCAACCGTTAAAAGTGATTGCTTGAAAAGTCTAGCTCATTCAAGGTTTTGTTTATGGCTAGATTCTCTCTTATCACTGATCTTTGCATTGTACGTTTTATTTATTTCAGGAGATAGCGACTACAGACAAACCTTCATACGGGAATATCGACTTTAGCAAACGCGGTGAAGCACCTAAGTAAGGTTTTCTTCTTATGCGTATTATTATGTTTTGCAGAAATCAATTTGGCAAATTCATTAAAACAAATCCCCGCCTGAGTTAAGACAAAATTCTGATCGCCCAAATAAATTTTCGCCAAAAATTTCTCCAATCGCCAAATCTAGTTCCAGCCATGGGTTCATAGGATTGAATTTTTAGAAATGTTTAAATAAGGGGCTGCACACCAAATGACGGACCTTGGCTTTAGTAATAAGTTAAACCTTTGGATCATTCCATGTAAGTCACGTGTCACGTCACAAAATTGTTATCGGAATTGAACCCCGAGGTAAAACCAAGGAGCTCCACGACCAATGCGTCAGGGAACGGGAAACTACTCCAGCCAGCACAAGACGCCGTTTTGGCGTCAAAGCGACGTCTTGGCTAACAGGAACTTAAGTTGAAATCTTGAGTTTAGGTTGATCGTATCGTCTCTTTATTCCAAATGGCTAGATACGATTTTTTTCAAGCTAAGAATAAGCGAGGCAGAGCTTACAAACTATATTCTCATAAAAAAATCTGTGTAACCTAACCTCAGATCAAGATAGATCAAGTAGTAAATCTTCACATATTGACATATATACTTTGTATTTTTGGACTTTAGACAAGAATTAAAATCACCACCACCTGAAAAACCAGTACCAAGACCACCTTCATCTGGGGAACGAAAACATCTCGTAAGTAAACATTTTATGGTTTGTTTCAATAAATATGATTCCCCTTAACAAACACGTTTCTGATACCTTTCTTTGAGGTGGAAGGGTAAATAAGAGTTTTTATACAAGAACAAGTCAAGAAAACCTTCAGATGTTACAAGCTGTTAGTGGAAAAAGGAAGCGAGAATTAGATACATAGGAGACTTTCTGACTTTTTTCAGAAAGATTCGCGAAACACGAAAGGAAAATAACAAGAAAGGCTATTATTTTCAACAAACACGAAAGGTTTATTTTCAACTGTTTGTTATCAATGATTGTCCTGCTTACCTTGAAACTCCTCAGAACACCCTGAAGAATGTATAGTGATCGGCAAATTTTATTTGTTTATGTTCATAATTATGTAATGATCTTTTTAGGCTACCGGTGTACCACCATCACGTGGAAAAGCAGTGAGGTGAGGTTCTCTTTCATACGTGTTTCATCTTCCATGGCTTAAAATATGTATTTCGTGTTTCTATTGTTCGTATATGTACACACATAGTCAAATGATAAACCCTTAGGGAATGAAGTCTGTTTATAAAAGACGAGATTTTTAATCAAAAATTCTCGCATTTTGAGTTTGTTTGTGATAATTTGATAGCAATTAGCATACCATTATTACCGCGAGCACTGCATACTGCACCGTATTTGTCCTAATAACACCCACTTCCGAATAAATACCCGTATTTAGATGAAAGGTTGGGTTGTCAAAAGATTGACTGGTGATGGGTGTATAAGTTCACGACGCAAAAAAAAGCCTTTTGAAAGTGTGAACTTTTTACAGTTCTTTTATGTTTGCTGATGCTTTACTCGCAAATTTGATTTTACAGATATACATATTCCAAGAAATAAACGCTCGTTTAAATGAACGTCGCAGTTAACATTTCAGTATTTTCAATATTAAATTTCAATAACATACGCCCATTGTATTATTTGGCCGAATACGGGTATTTGTTCACAATTTTACTGCGATGTACGAATGCACTAACACACCTTTTAAATTCACTAACACCAAGGTACAACCTTAATTGGGCTTTTCCAGAAACAATCTGTTCACCCTTATGTTGAGGATATGGAAATATCATGACACCCTGGATGTCCAAAAATAGTAATCCAACCCCCTGGATTTGTCCTATTTTCGCATTGAGCCCCTGGACATCCAATGTTTTTTCAATGTTTGCAGGTGAGACCCACTGGAAATCCGCTTTTCAGCAAAGCATCACCCCCTGAACGTCCACAATTTATGACAATGAGACCCCCTGGACGTCCGATATCCTTAACATAAGGTATTACTCTTTAAAAAACGGTTTTTTCTGGAATAGCCCATTTAGTAACAATGATACAAACGCCCAGTGCGTTTATTTGGCAAATTACTGTCCATACACCACACTAATGCACTAACACCTGAATAATAAATTGTTTGGTTTTTTAAGTTTTGGTCATTCTAGGACCCGTGTCCAAACTGATCCAGTCCACAAGTCCAAACCGAGCCTGAAGAGTAAAGAAACTTGACAAAAAATGGGGGTGCGGAATGAAAAATAGGTAGGTGATGTGCATAAGTTGCTATGGAGACAAATGTGAAATTTTCTCAAATATGGCGTTGGACAAACGATGCTTTGGCCTTAGCCGCTTTATAAGAGAGATGTCTGGTGGGAATATTATTACTCGATTTGTTTATTTATTTATTTGAACATATTTACCCAGGATAGCCTCTTCAGTTCTCTTTGAACTGCTATCAATGAGGGTCCTGCCTTCCAGTGAAACACCTACATACAGGGAACCTTGTGGAAATTACGGTGAGGTAATTTTCACCACCGAAAGCCTTGTGCCGGCGTCCCCTGAGTTCTAAGCTCAGCGCCTTAACCACTCGGCCACGGATCCAACTAATAAGCTTTAAAAAAGTTGAATACACTTTAAATGCGGCCAATCCCTGGTGCTCGGATTATGAGTTCGTAGGTGTCGCGCAAGGAGTCCAAGACCGTGAAAGTTTTATGGTCTCAGTTGAGACACGCGGCTTTCCAGATATGGGGTAATGTAGCAGAGTTTTTGCCCATCATTTTTGAAAATACTGGCAAATTGATTTATTTTGTTATAGATATGTTTCTTGCTGGACAAGTTAAATGGGCTGGCTACCAAATTAATACTTTATATCAAGGGTTTTAATAGAATTTTTTTTACTTTATTGTTAAGTGCTTCCTCGTGCAATTCATTCTTGAATTACTTCAGTATGATTTTCAATTTTCTCATTGATGAATTTCGTCCTACTATTATATTATTTTTGTTAATTTCAGTGTATTTACTGTTTGTTGGAACTTTGAATTTTGTTTTCAATTAGAGGATTGGGCCACTACACAAATAACCTTTAACTCAACTCAATATAATAACTCCAAGAAAAATGCGGCTTTTTACTGGAAATTGACCCAAAATATGGCCTACTATAATGTGTTTGATACCTCTGCCAAAGTCAGTATTTTAGCCTGCTGTCGCCAGCATTAGTTTTACGAGGTGTTGCTTTAAAATATGGTTTTTTCAAGTTTCAACATATTCGTTTTCAAAAACAATTCGAAAACTCACAGTGGTGAAAGACTTACCATTTATAAAGTGGATATTCGTTTTGTGAAAAGAAATTTACAGCAAACTAAATGGAGAATATTTTGACTAAATTCTATTTTCGAATTAAATGAATATATATGAATTTCATGATTTTTTAATTTTTATTACTGTTTTGTAAAGTTTTACTACTATGTTCTTTTATCAATATGTATAGTTTTTCGCCTATAAATATTTAAATGAGATAATTGAATACATTATTTTCAATATTTATTTTCTGTTTATTTTGACTTTTATTTGAATTGAATTTGAAAATTTTCATCCTTTTTACCGAAAACAGAGAGTCCTGCGAGGTGCCTTCTTAATCATAATTTTGAAATTC
>JAUBWS010043547.1:0-19273 GCA_032270445.1 Darlingtonia californica | reverse complement strand
TTATTTCTGAAAACCTTGTAGTTTTTCGAAAATATTGCTTCAAAGACTGAAACTTTTTTCTGGTGCACCCGGTAGGGATAAAATTTTGCGGATACTATTCACTATAGGAATTCTCATTTCTCAAATGAATTGAAAAAAATCTGTCTTTGATTTTAGCCTCGTTCCAAATGAAAATAACACCATATATGTAAAATCGAAGACAATAATTTAACAACAATATGTTACTGTAATCAATTCCTATGCTAATCTGTGAGTGTTATTTGTTCTTTTTACAAGTCAAATTCAAGTAAAGGCTGTTTTCCATAGACGTTCATTCTTATCGCCGAATTTTTGCTCCGCCCCCACATTTTTTTATCATTTATCATTCTTTTTTTTTTAGATTTATTGCTACGAATGTCGCAATTCAACACTTTTCCGCTCAAAAAGATCTCTGATAAAATAAAATTACGTAAACTTGATTTATTAGTTAATCAAAGCATGAGAAACAGGTGGTATTTACGCTAATCAAAAATTGCCTTAAAAGCTTTAAAAGGTTTTGTTCAGCAAAGTCTTACCTTGCCCACTTTGTTCAAGAGATATTTATACCCGCATGATCATACCTTTTTTTCTCATGCGATTACATACTAAGGAGAACACGTGGACCGTCAAACTTTTTCTGCGCGAGAATGCGTTTTTAGCCAAGTGGGGTAAAATTTCAAAATTTCTCTGGCTTGTCGGGCCCAACCATCATGGGCCCTCCTACGTCACTAAATATAACTTCTACTTTGCAGTATGTACTCAAAATCCTAGGTACGCCCCTGGAAGATGCATGTGTCGATAGAAATGTAAACATTTAGCTTTTTTGGTGATTTTCCACAAGACACATACTTGATACCTCCCCTCTCACCTCAAATTTTGGGAATGTAGAAAGCGTTAATATTTTGCAGAACAGGTTTAATAAATACAATCCAGATTTTCGGATTTTATTCAAAATTCAGTAGGGGCGGGCGGCTGACTTAAACAAATTATATTTTCGATTGCAGCCAAAGTGGCCCTGATAGTATATCATTGGGAATTTTTGCTCGAAAATCTATGCTGGAATTTCACCCCTTTTTCTAGTATCATGCTGGAAAAATATATTAATTTTCATTCGTGTTTGCTGGAAAAAAGTATATACCATATGTAATTTCAACAAAATACGCTTAAATTTATTTTGTTACTGCTGGACACTCTGAATACACGTTATGAAAAAATAATAATTGACTGTTCTCCATCGCTGTGTTAAAACTAGTTGTGGAGGTGAGGCCAAAAAAAAATGTTTGTTTCCGTCGATCCTTCTGGGTGAGATTTTTTCATTGATCATCCGGCCGCAACTTTTCTATGCGTTTTGTCTGATCTAAGAAAAATATTTTTTCTTTGTGTTAAATCTTCAGGAAAATGGGAAAACAAACCGGAAATGAAAAACCATTGTACGAAATAACGGTTCGCAGTTCGTTAAATGCAAACCACCGAAATTTAGTATTAACAGAATAATAATACGGCAAGTGTTAAATTGACATAGGTTTTGATGAAGTTAAGAAATATTTATACTAGTAATGATACCTTTTATTATCATGAAAACCATATTATATTTTGATGATACACATTAAAGAAGTCGTGTTGCATTGTTTGAAATTTTTTGATGAATTTTCCAGGTTTATATGAGATAAAAGAAAAAGAATTAAGGTGGTTTGTAATGTTACTTTAACTTCTTAAGTTTTGCAATGTTTGAGAATGTTATTTTCCGCTTGGAGTGTCATACACTCGGGAGATGAATTGTTTGCAACTATGGTTACCCAAGATGTTGCTGTGGTGTTATTCGCTCTATGTTATTATTTCATTCGTAGAAATAATTTTGTTTTATGTATTATAATATCAAAGAGAGCAGATAGATATCCAGTTTTGTTTATATTCTTTTGTAACATTATTAATGTATATATGATCTTCCTTTCTTCCATATATTTTCTTTTTCTTCATTTAATTATTTTTTAACTTTTTTTGAATAAAACGAGGGTAGTAAATCTGAATTTCTTCATTTTAAAAATGTATTTTTTTAAACATCTCTGACGTATTACTTTTGTATTAAAATGTTAAATGTAATTTTTGTATTTTGCTATGTGTTTTTTTTAATTTATACTAGCCTAGACTTAAGCTCATAATTAAAAGTTAGAAATTCTGGAGAATTTTGACGTTTTTTTTTAAAAAACATTTTTTAGAAACGAAAGAATTCACAGCCTGTATTGAGGCTAAATTTATACTAGTCTATCCGATAAACCGTTTCCGAACTAGTATATCAGTGTGATTCTTAGTTTCATAAAATGAAAATTTTGTTGAAAGTTTTTGCTATAACATCTCTTGAACAAAAGGAAAAAGTTTGACTTTTTGCTGATATCTTGCTGAAAGTGTTATGCTCCTATCTAATATCTCATAAATATTTAAACTGTTTATGAAACTGAAGGAAAAGCTCTAAAACGTCCACATATGAAATGATGTGTGTCTACTGGATTTATAATACACGTTTTAAGAACATTTAACTTCGATTAAGCCTTCAAACATTCTTGATTTTTCGAATTTAGTTAAACAATGTTCTTAAATTCAATAGCAAAAAATAGGTTAAGATCATTGAATATAAATATTTTTCTTAAGAAAATAAATAGCCTTCTAAAGCCTTCAAATGTTCTTAAGAGGTTCTAAACTTATTGCCATTTGAAGCCTTACGTTCTTAAAAGACGTGTAGGACTATTCTCGCCAAAAATATGATCCAGAACACGAGCTAGCTACTGGGTGGCAACGCTCCTAGCTACTTATCTCGGTCTACAATAAAATAACTTTCACGTTTAAGCTACCAGACTAAGAATGGCTTAAAATAGTTTTTATTTTCTTAATTAAAATGCCTATTTCAAATTTTGATGTTGGGTTGGTCATCATCCTAAATTAAAGCTAGACACTTTGGCCACACACAAACTAAAACATGTGGAATAGTTCTTCAAATCAATATTTATTGGTAAACGATGTTTTGCTAACACAATATAAATTTAATGTTGTGGAATGTTATTTTAGCCGATTCTTGATATATACTGAAATGAATCGGGACGGGACTTAAAAAGATAAAGATATAAGAATAGTAAATAAATTCATTTATTTATGAGCAATATTCAACAAATCTCACAGTTTATCTTAATTATTTATAGCTAGATTATAATTAAATTCAGTTTTTTTTCCTGTTGAAACCGGTAGTCGGTGGAAATTGTTGTTTTGTCATCTCTATTTCCAAAGTTTTGTATGGAAAATATCACATATTTTATCCATAATTTATTGTTGATCTAAATGCAAAACCTTTTTCCTACCCATACATTTGTTTTTTTATTCAATATTTTTCATAGACACCTGAGTGCAGAATTATTTTCTGTCAGGTCTTGTTTTTCTTTACTTTTATACACATAGGTTTTCACTTTCTTTACAGTCTTATTCTATTATCTCTCTTGTTTAGACCTCCAAGGTGGTTTTCATCGTAATATGGTAGCAAAAAAAATCTCTCATACGATAATGTCTTTTTCTTTATTTTTGTTTCAAGAAATAAGATTAACATAAGCAAAACGTGAAGCAGAAAGAACAGGAAGACCACTTAGAAGAAGAAAAACATTTTGAAAAATGAGATCAATATAGGGACCCTCGAAGAAAGATGGTGACGTTCTTTTCTTGGAGGTGATGGGAGATTTCTCCTCTGACACAATAAAATGGGTGATAGGCAAAGACGAGTATAGCACTGCTAGTATCGCAAGTGAATATCAGAAGCTGCCCGAACCAAAATATTCTGTGTTCGGTGAGAGGATCCGCCATGTTGCACCATCTTCTATGCAATGTTCAATGTTTTGTGGAGGAAAACAGTGTAAATATTGCAACCCATCGAAATTCAAGAAAGAACCTAACCAAGACGCAATAGCAGGACTTTATTCAGCTTGGTACGTAATCTATTTTCTCATATTACTTTAACAATCTCTGGGTCTATCAAAAATCTAAAAGAACTGCTATTTGTAGCCAAATTCTTGGAAAAATGTTTCATACCGTGCTAAGAATTATCCCTTTTTAGATAAATAAGTTTGCAGTCAATTTCGATCAAATAAAATCCTATGTATGTTAAATCGCCAATAGTGCAGTCTGATTACTCGAATTTGATGGGCTAAGAAGTCAGTGAAGGGTGTAAATTACTCACACTTAGAGTGCAATTGCAAATGAAGATGATTATACCAGAAATTAAATATCGAAATCATGGTTTTTTCTTACGCATAAATATAAGAAAAAAAGGGCTTCTGTCGCAAAGTTAACAATTTTAATCACCTGTACCAAGGAAAATATTCATATATCCTCTACCTTCGCACTCAGACAAACTACACATTTTTCCACGCTACTCATGATCTCTAAAGCATGGAATTGTAGCAGTGCACGAATTGGTTGTACTGACCTGCAGCTTTGAAAGTATTTTACTCTCTCATTTTGATAGGGTTACTCCAGAGATTCTGGCAACTTCAAGACCTTCAACAGAAAGCATCAAACAGTACAATATTATCGAACAATTTCACAAGTGAGTTACTTTTTAAAGCGCTTGTTTCTTCAGTGCTGGTTTCTTCGGTAAATAGAATGTCATTAAGAATGTGGAACTTTACAACCATTCTAAAAGACCTTTCCAAAATTTCATTGCGTGATTGATTTGTGACTTCATCTCAAATTTAATTGCGAATTTCATTAAACTTAAAAGTTTAAGTGTCAAAATTTCAAAAGTGAACAAGCTTTTCGTTGATTAGATAATTAGGTGAGAGAAAATCGTGTTTGCATTAAAACGATGTGGAGTACGGTAAGCGAATATTTATAAGAGAGTTGCACTGAAAATGAAAGTGCAATAATACCTGTTGGGTCAATCAAAACTTCTTTGTTTTGAGTGTGACATAATAGTCAACATATTTAACGTATTGATTTTCGCACATTTTATAATGAAAGTACTTTCTTGAGAAAAATAAGGCCAAATGTATCCAACATTTCATCCAACATAGCAAAATGTCGATGTTGGATGAAATGTTGGATACATTTGGCCGAAAGCAAAAATCGAAAAAGAAGAAAAAATTGTGTTGGAGTAACAAAATTGTGTTGGATGAAAATTTGCTCCGGACCAATTTTTTCATCCAACATTTTGAGCCTCGTCCAACACAATTTTCATGTTTGATACATTTGACTATGTTTTTTCCAACAAATGATTAAAATGAAGTCATTCTATTGCAATCGAACATGATTTCGAATCTCAACCTCTTTCCTGAGGAGTTATTAGGTCCTCAATATGTTCTAGAACAGTCCTGTACACTCATTCTAAACATCTGTCTGAAACCATTTCGATCTTCAATGACTAGTTCCTTAATTATATTTCCATACGCTCCAAATTGACTCCTTCTCTTTATCCATTCTCTGGTCTTTCCACGATGTGGTTTTTTCATCGTCTGAATCTATGAGTTCTGATATAAGAACAGGTAAGAGTATGCCATTCGCCATCTTCTTATTTTGTAGAAGATAGAAAAAAAATGAATCGACATGCGTGTTGGATAAAACATGTTGGATGGATCATTTGGCCAGCAAAAAATTTTCATCCAACATTCGTCCTACAACCATCCAACATATCTTGAAATCTCTTTATAATGTCTTTTTCTTTCGGATCACTTATTGATAAGATTATGTTGTAATACTTTTTTCATCATTATAAAAAACCTTGTACAATTTTGTCTGTAGTGCCAGGTTTTTCTTCTATGTGAGATAAAACCCTCTTATTTTTTTCATAAATAAACCCTACTTTATATTTCCTTCAAAATTTCATGATATTTCATTCATTCTGAATCAGAAATATGTTTCGGATTAACTAAAAACATCTTCTTTTTCCCACAAAAGCTGTTGGGAATGAAATGTCAAAATTTCTAAGTGCCATTTTACTAAACTGCTCAAAAAGAAAAACCACTCAAAAGTCAGAAAAATACGATTATCGAAAAACAGACAAAAAGACCACTGGAAAAAAATACGGCCAACTGAGCCTAAAAAAACTGAAAAATGAGAACACATGATGCACTTTTTTGGGAAAAATCAAAGGAAACATTTCCCATTTCCTGCTCATAATGTTAACAGTGAAAAAAACTCTGAACTGAAGATTTAATGTAAAAAAAGATAGTTTATATGCGAGCACTAACCTGAAGCATTTATATCTTTTTGTAGACACGGTATACGATCGATTATTAATCTTCAACACCCAGGTGAACACGCAGCTTGCGGTTTTGGTTTGGAAGATGGCGGTTTTTCGTATATCGCACAAGATTTCATGGACAATGATGGTATGGCTTCAGATTATATGCTACTAGAAACTTAAACTTTTTTTTTACAAGAAACTAGTTTTGGTTCTTAATGTCGTTGAACTTTAAGAAGAAAAGAAAGAAAATTCTTAGAGCATAAAGTTTTTCTATTGGTTAAATCTTTTTGAATCAATTTAAATCTTTGGTTTTACAAATATTGTTGTACCTTAACCCCTTAACAAACCTCAAATAGATAATACAAAAGCAAGCTTTACCGATAAAAGTGAAAGCGATATGCGTGCTTGATTGATTTTATACTTAGAAATTGTGACAGAAATGGTTTTCGTCAATACGGAAGAGATATTTTCCAACCAAGTAGAATTTTAGTGTAGTTCTCTTTTCCTTTTTTTGGAGCTGGTGCTAATGATAAAAGGTTTTATCGAATGTGCTTTTATTATTGATGCTTTTGCCACAAAATAAAGTTTCATTTTACTTTCAACGTTTTCATTTTATTTCATTTTCATTTTTAGTATTTTTCTACAATTTCGGATGGTAAGAAGACTTTTACATTTTTCAGTCATAGTACCTAATTTGTTTAATATTTTGTTTTACAACGTTTATGCATGCAAGTGTAACGTGTGTTTTCCGTAAATGCAAGGGGAAAATGGACACCCAATTGGAGATTTTGACTGATTGCAAACCAAGGAACATATGCTGCTCGGAAAAAAGCCGTTACTAAGAGGGCAGCTCTTAATTGAATCACTGTTTATATTTTTGATTTCTATCAAGTTCAAAAATGTTTTTCTTTGTACAGGAATGATTATGGAGTCAGATCTTTGCAATCAATTCTTGACATGGTGAAAGTTTTCGATTTTGCACTGTCTAATGGCAAGGTATGAGTGTCGTTGGTTTTTCTATCAAATACTCATCCCTTGTATCGTTCATCTGCAGGGTCGTGGTTGGACCAAGTTCAAGAAGAGGGGAGGGCACTAAGTGGTAGCAGGAGCAATAAAACTACAAGGTTTTGAATGGTAGTCTATAAACGATAGTTGAAGAGTAAATTAAATTAGATTGATGCTTTTTATAATGACTTAATGTCTTCTTAATATTGAAATAACGGGAAATATAAATCTATCCAAGATGATTTAAAATGAATAAATTTCTTTGGGATTAATCTAGTTTATAGTAATCACCTCGGTTACGTAAATTTAAACTTTCAGAATTCACATCCTATTACTCAAAATTTTCTCACTATTGTCGGCTACTTTTTCTGGTATTTAGGATTGGGAATTGATTTTGTATCTTTACGTTATGTTTTCAGTTAACTATTCAATGAAATGTGATCGATTTCACATATTTATAAAAAATAAAACTCATTTTAAGTTTATATAGAATTGGTTTTTCGGGTTTTTTTATTTTTGATCGTTCTTTTATTATTCTTCCTTTCCAAACATCAAACCGACTTTTGGATTTGAATGCAATGTTTAAGTGATTTTTATGTACCTACTGCTGTAAGAATTAGAAATAAAATGGAAGTTATTATTCCAGATTTACATATTCCTTTGACATATTGCAAGGCACTGTGGGAACTCGAGGGTTTCCAGCGGGGCCTGCGGATTGATGGAGGTTTTTTTAATTTCATAATTATAATTATAATTTCAATTTTAATTGATTTATTTTAACCGCCGCCTGCAGATTTCCTCGATTGCATCTTCATATTAAGTTCCTCCGCCACCCGCCGCCCAGTTTCTACGGATTAACGCCTTCCATTCTTTATTATAAACCTAACTCTAAATCTAACCCTCCCCTAACCCTACCTGTGACATGAACCTTTACCCTTACCTTTACACTTACCCTAACCCCTAATACTACTAGGCCTAACACTGACCCCTACCTAACAGTAAATAGAGGTTGGTGTTAGCGTGAGATTCAAAATCAAAGAATCTACAGAAAATCCGCGAATTCATCTCTTATTAACCTAACTCTAACCTGGCTCTAACCCTGGTTTTAACCCTTACCCTTACCCATAATACTAGGCCTAACACTAACGCTAGCCCTTACCTGCTAGTAAATACCACGTCAGTCAGCTACGTTGGCTTACGCTTCGCGTGAGATTCAAAATTAAGGAATCCACAGGAAATTTGCAAAACCATGCCTAACCTAAAAAAATTCTAGTAAACCGCAAAACCCACAGGAAACCCTCGAATACACGCAGGCGGCGGTATGTACCGAAAATGAGTTTAGAAAGTGTTGTATAAACCCGCAGGAAACCCTTTAAGACCCGCAAGCGGTGGAAAGTACAAGAAAATGAGTTTAGAAAATGTTGCAAAAAACCCGCAGGAATAACTCTCGAATACCCGCAGGCGGCGGGAATTACTAGCAAATAACTTTAGATCGTCCTTGGAAAGACACAGGACTGTTCTAAGAATTCTTGCGGGTCCTACGGGAATTTATGTGAAGTCAAATGTTAACTTTTCCCTAAACTTTTATTTTGTTTTTGTTAGGCTGCAGTTCATTGCCATGCGGGTCTTGGTAGGACTGGGGTATTAATTGCCTGTTACTTAATCTATTCAATAAGAGCAACATCGCATGAAGCTATAATGAGAGTCAGAGAAGCAAGGTATATACTTTCTTCTTTCCCTCTTTGTTATACGTTTATCAATAATAATTCATCGCGCAAAACGTTGTTTTAAGGTTATCAATGACCATACGATGACACTGACGACTTGTGCCGGGTGCAAATATTATCAATGATTTACAATATTTTGGTTATATGTTCTACTTTGCAAACTTATTCTACCACATCTCACTCACTATTAATGTTATGTTAGCCGGAATAGAAAAGACTTATCACATGAAAAGAATTTAAAGCATTTTTGAACTCGAACAGCTATATTTTCTACTGATAAGTTCTCTAAGTTGCTTATTCTTTGAATTAAAACTTCGCCCGTTGAACTTATTTTAATTTTTAATCAATTCTTTATTGATATGATAAAGCGATCCGTCCTTCCAAATAATCAACCCAATATTATGTTATGCATATCTCGAAATTATTTGATAAAATTTTTTAAGTGATCGGCGAAAATTAGCACTCGTGATGTTTTGCTAACCACTACGTGAAAACTAACTGCGTCTAAGTGCAAATTTTTCTCGGCCGGGATAAATAGATTTGGGATAATCAATTTTCCCAAAATTGCCCATGAAGTCATGCTATTCCGGATTAATCGTATGAAATTCGCTATCAGACAACAATTGAAATCTGCTTTCAAATTTTCCTCTTTGTTGTTATTCTTCTCTGATTCGAATCTGATAATTATAAAATCGTACGGTTTTTTTAGACAATAGAATTCGATCAAAATTTTAAAAACCAATCAAGTTTGACTAATATCAAAACATGAAAATATTCGATTCATAAGAGTTGTTCATCATTTGCTTTATTTATTGGCGGGCCGATTACACGATAGGGGGCAATTTAGGATTAATCGGCCCGGCAAGTACGGGAATTTTTTACTGAGTTGTAATCAACCATACGATTAGAAATGCAACAACGCCTTTCAAATAAATTCAAATTGAATAATTGGTCATATACGTAATGTCTAAAAGTCACATGTTTTTAGAAACTTTCAAAAGATAATTTGGTCATCTCAGTAAACACAATTTGGATTACATTTTATTTGACAACTTTGATTTTCTTGAAAAAAGAACTGGCTGCAAATTATGTAGTTTTTTACAGCAAAAGTTATTTTTCTCTTTCTTTTTTAGACCAAAAGCCATTCAAACAAGAGGACAGATTAATTGTGTAAATGATTTTTCCGCGTACATAAAACCAATGTGGAAGATTTTCAGCGATGAGTATGTTTTTGTACTTTTCCCTCAATCGGTTCACTGAGTATAAGAGTCGAGTGAAATTCGTAAATTTTTATTACAATTTTATTTTCTGTTGTAGCAATTACTGGTTTTCAACAAAATAAAAATAATCAAATTCTTTAGGTTTTAAAAACACCTGAATAGACTTCCGCCCACTTATTAGAATATCCCGGGGACGTTAGAAAATTGTTCGATTCGCCAAAAGCTCAAATAACCAAGAAGATAGACAAGGGGATTTTAAGGAAAAGTAAGATAATATCGGTCCTAAAACGGTAAGTCTACCTGCTCTTTTACTTTCTGCAAAAAAAAATTTCTTGCATTTCTAGTGACGATGACGCTGATTATACTTTTACACTGAAACAATTCATGAATAGACAAAGAAATTTGTTACATGGCGAAGAATCAAGAACGCTCCGATTCATTCCTAAGGTAACTTTTCACGATGTTGATATAGAGACAGATAGAGAGAGTTTTCATTCGTGAAATTATAAAATAACCGAATTTTCCGTCCTCGCGGTTTTCTTTAACACCAGTCTTTCGTAAACAATTCAATTTTTTGATAGGCCTCATTGTTTGGCATTTTTCTCTTTTCGTGAATCTACAAGAAACTGGTTTTATGTTTGTAAATTTTTTTTTGAATTTGAAGTTTTTCTTGTGTTTAGGTTGTTTACATCATTTGCGGTCGACTGCTTACAGTAGCTGAAATCGACTTTGATCTCAGTAAATCTGCTATGGTCACCCACTTTGGATTCATGCGAAACTCCTCTCTCAAGTCTTTTCAAAAAGGAAGAAATGAAAATAACGACGAAGATTGTCTTGATGCTGTTGAAGAAGCAAAGTCTCATTTACCGGTTAACGAAGACACGGATCTCGATGAAAATAATAAACTCAACGAAGAGAGTAAACATAAGTTTCATAGTGAAGAGGAAATTATGGGTAACGATGCACACCTTTTAACAAGTTTGGAAGCTCAATATAAAGCACATTCTACGCCTAATGTCACAATCATCAATCCACCGACATCCAGTGCTGGAGACAGTGGTGAGGAAACAATGGCTGTGTCTTTAAAGAAAGGCAGCGTGCAATTAGAACCGATCGTTCCACGAAAATCAAAGCGCAAAAAGAAGAAGGGGATGCGAGATCGTTTGAAAGAACTTAAAGAGTCTGGAGACAATGAAGATATGCCAACCAATGAAAATGGACCTGTACAATCTTCACTACCTCCCATCCTTAGAAATCTCGATTCCTCATTCAATTCTTCAACAAAGACATTTAGCGGTACCAAGAAAATGGGACAAAATTATAAAGCTGACTCTATATCGTTAGCGAGTTTCAGTAGCACAGCAAATGGAGATCTTACACAGACACAACTTATATTGAAATATTTAGCATTTCGTTCAAGCGACATCACTATTTCTAATCACGTTGAACGTTACAAGGTATTTATATATAAAGTTAATCCCTCAAATTCTTCCACAAACACCGAAAACTTATTGAATGTTTCATCTCGCGTCTTTTTGTGAAGTTTTTATTCAGGGTTGCTACAGTCAAGGAGAAATGGGACTGTTGGGGAAAGTTCAGGAATTTTAAAAAGCCAGGGAAATTTTTAAATATTATACTAAATTTTTTCTTTTAAAATTCTTTCTTCTAAAAACCTGTCTTTTTAATCTGATGATCATCCATCTTAGTATTTTATTTTAAATTTCACCGTATTTGCATTCAATGCACCTAATCTTTAGATTCCCGTAATGTCAGATAGACTATGGACGCTTGGAAAAAAACTACCTTATTGCACGAAAATGACGTGGTACACCAAATAACGCGGAACAAACTAATGCGATCATAAATTAACGCGAATTGCGAGTTTGTTTTTCAAAGTGTGTGGTAATTAACGCGACTCGACGAAATTCAAAGGTTTAAGTGGTATTTAGTTAAACCGGATTTTCACTAGAAATTTGATCCTCCCTTGTGTACGCTTTCTGTTGTCCTCGTTTCTTCAGACATTTATCTATTTTCGGTGTATTTTTTATAAGATGTACTTTTCATTTTCAGTACTTTTGATTTAGGAGGAAATTTACGGGTGTTTATTTAATACTGTACATTTAATAACGGACGAGAAATTTACGCAAACATGAAATTAACAAGGTTTTAATCAACGCAAACTTTTCAATCTGCGTTAATTAATGTACCGCGTTATTTTCGTGAAAATAAGGTATATATTTTATGAAAAAATCAAAGAAGTTATCTTTGAAAACGTTGTATCAACTTTTTAATCGAAGTCTTCCCAGGCAATGTATCAGATCCATTTTTTTTGCATTTTTTAGAGAAAATTGAACTCTGAAGATACTGCATGGGATAATTTATCAGAAGAAACAAATCCTGCTGTTTTGACTTGTCTATTATGGGCATGGTTATATCAATTACACGTATGAAGCATTTCTATTCATTATTGCCGTTATTTTTCTTCATTTAAGATTTAGATTTCAGAAATAATCAGTGAAACATTGGATATATTTTCCATTGGAAAATTTGTTTTCTTCTTTTTCAATGCAATAATAATAGTCTAGTCGATATTTTGTTTTAATGACATATTTATACGAACGGCGTATATGTAGATAAACGAACACATTTTTATGGTCTTTCGTATTATTTTAATATATTGTAATATTCCGAATTTTTTTATCGCAGCAGACGAAGACCTGCGATACGAATGACCTTAAAAATATGTTAGTTTATTTATCTAGTCGTGATTTGTGACATTGAAAAGCAGCAAAGGCCACAAAGTTCAAATCGTGAAGTTAAGAATTCTCACGGATTTATCTACAAAACTTTTAGGTCAAAACTCATGCCTAGTGTACATTTTATTTTCATGGTGGCTTGCGACCCTTGAAATCCGTGAAACCCGTGAAAATCCCTTGAATTTTTTTTGACACTTGAAAAAATCCTTGAAACCCTGGAAAATCCAAAAGACTTTTTGTGGCCCTGGAAACCCTTGAAAAACTTCAAAAACAGTGCACTTTCCGGTGATCTAGGAGCTCTAAAATTCAAAGTTTTCTTCTCCCTCACGGCCAACCATGCCCTTCGGGTGAAAATGCTTGTAAATATGAAGTCTGTTTGTCTGTTTGTTTTACACTTAGTTTTCATAGGTAGCAATCGAATAATAGAAAATCCTTGAAACCCTGAAATTTCAACGAATTTTTACCCTTGAAAATTCCAATAGCTTTGTGCTGGCCGCCCTGATATTTTTTATTTATTTTTTTAGACTCCTGTGTTGGATAATGCAGCGATAGAATCTTTTAAAAAGAATATGAAAAATCACGAAGAAGCCGTCGATAATATCGATAGAGTAATATTTTATTATATTATTTGGTTTTTTTAATTTTTTAACCCATATTGATTTTTGATTAGAGTCCTTAAAATTTAGGGAACGTAATTTCAGCCTTAAATTACCAAATTGCCAGAAAAAAAGAAATTTTCATTTCCCAGTAGTGCCAATAGTGTGAAATTCTTCGGACTGGACTTCTGACTTCTGACTGGTTTTATACTGGTTTATAAGAGAGCGTACCTAGCAATAACCAATTTAAGTGTAATTCTTTTCTTTATTCTTTTATTCAATTGATATTTTAGGATGTTTGGAAACTTACCAAATTCTTCATTATTTTCTTATCAAAGGTATATTACCATTCATTTGTTACTATTCCTGTCGAATATTATCTAACTTCTTATGAAATAGCCTACGTGGATAACATTTCGTGTGGATTGAATCTCGTGGCTCTCGCGGTTTTTAGAAAACATTTTTTTTTTTTTTTTAATAAAACTTCGTAGGGAAAATAAAGAAAAGCGTCAAATAATGCAGATGAAACCGCGAAATTTAACCTGCGTGAAATTTGAAATTTTGTCCACGTAAGGTGATGAGAAACTATAAAAATATTCTTCGTCTTATTTCAGCTGAGTGGAAAGCAAGAACATTTCGATCGAATATTAAGACGATTCTCCCTCATCATGACGGATGATGATTTGACGAAAGAAGCTGTGGAGGAGGGCTGTTCTTTGGATGACGCTTCTCCTGGCTTGATATTTTTCATGTTCACTTCAAGTTGGCTTAAGGTGATGCAATCTTAGAGTTTTTCGACCCTTAGGATATATTTTCAGAGAAAATTTAGGTTTAAAGGCGATTCATTGATAACTTTTACAGAACGCGATAATTAACCATGGACACCTACATGCCGGAATTAAGTTCGGGTGAGGAAAATCTAGTCTACCCTGTAGACTCAATCCGTGCTTTTTGACTAAATTTCGGAACGGATCTACCGATTAGACACTTATTATTATTAAAGATGTAAATTTTTATGAGGTAGTAACCAATTTAAGTAGGTCAACAATATAGGTTTTTAATGTTTTTGTAAAAAGTATGAATATTCAAAATAATTACTCGCACACCATCGAATGCACAATAATGTATATTTTTATATACAGATATTTATATGTTATAACCTTAGTTTTTTTGGCAAATTTGACTTCGTTTTTTCACAAGAATTGTTCTTCTCATTTGGTTAAATACTCTGATGGAACTTTTTCCGGGTATTAAATTTCAGTTTTCCAATAAGACGCGAAATTATTTCTACCAAGAATGTAAATCACATTTAACAGTAAAAAGGTTTTCCTTCAAAACCTTCAAGAGGTAATAAACAAGGCCTTTCACAATTTTAGTGCTTTATTATCGTCACTGCGGTTGATAAGTGAAATGATCCGAACATTTTTCATTCTCGAAATTCATATAAGATGCAATGGTTGAACATAGTTTGTTTACTTTCTGACAAAGACTGATTTTGATCACAACAGGGGGTTTGTTTATTTAGTAATCATGTTAGGATTTGTCAAGCAAGAAGGTAATTCTTGTTTCGAAGCCACTCCCACTCGTACTTAAATCGAAACCGTGTTCATTTATTTTTATTTTTTGTCTGAAATTTAGTTGATACACGTTTTTTTTATAAGATCAAACGATATAAGAACGTAAGGCTTCAAATGGCAAAAAGTTTAGAACTTGTTGGGAGCATTTAAAGGCTTCAAAAGGCTGATTTCTTAAGAAAAATTTTAAATTTAATGATTTTAATCAGTTTTTTTAACTTAAAATCCCGAAAAATTAAGAACGTTTGAAGGCTTACTCGAAGTTGGATGTTCTTACAAAAAAACGTGTATTAGCAATTATTTTTTAATTCTTATTCGCATTTGTTATTTATTGTTGTATATATTTGGCACTCAGTTTTAGCTAATTTAAATAAATGACAGTTTTTCTAATTTTAGAGTCTTGATATTTTGATAAATTTCAGAACATGAAACATGTAGAAAACCCATTCTTTAAAAGTATACTCTGATAGACAAACCAGATAGGCGATGGATTCTTTTGTGCATCCTTCATTTGCTAAATAATCTTCTTGTTGACTTTGACAAATTAGTGATGAAAACTAGACTAAAAAAAAGTTTGCATCCCCCGTCTTTAAATACATTCCATTTGACAGTATTGTGGCAAAATTTAGCAATGGAAAGGCAAATCTGAACCACACCAAAACATATTTTTATTAAAGTTGTTTCCTTACCGAAGGTTATCAAAGGCGCGAGTGCGAGGTAATCTGATTGTGTTTGATATGTCGAAACTTTATCTTGCATACATTTTTCGTTTCGGAGGTGTTCGTAATGGATAAAACTTTCCGACCTGATATTTTTTTCTAACGGTCTTCGAAAATTTTGTACTTGAATCAACAAACGAAATAAATATAGATCTCTTAACCCTTATATGTCGAATAAAGTAGATATATGTTCCAACTTGGCAAAAATATGAGGCCTTATACCTCATGAACTAATCTACCTTATCAACCAATGAAAAGTCGGGCCTAAGTGACGAATATTTTGGCGGATGACGAAAATTTGGGCCGAAAAAATTGTTTCGAGTTAAAAACTTTTACATACAACAGAAGAAGCTATAAGTCGTTTAATTATGATTTCAAAGCAAAGACTTCAAAAATTGAGATTGCCACTTTAAGCTTATGTATAATTTATCTAGCAAAATTTTAGACCGACCTTCTTTTGACGGGAATGTGCGTCTAATTTAACCAAATACCACTATCTCATTGAAAACCTTAAGCTTCTGAACCTTGAAATGCTTAAGAACCGAGCGAAATTTTTGAAAAGGATTTTCGAATTAAAAACAGTAGTCGAGTTTGAGTTACTGGCATTGTACTGTGTATTTTGTAAAATTTTATTGAAAGTTTGGATTATAGTAGAATTACCAAAAAGCCTGAATCTTACGTCCTCTAATAGTTTGTCCTTGTGTAAACATTTTATATTGATATAAATGATTTCTGCAGTCTCAACTGTTTCGTTCTTTAGTACAAAAGTCTCTTAGATCAAATTGAATAATCGAGGTAAATATTTCAGATGACTCGATCTTTCAAATGGTTTTACCGACTTTTCCACGGAAAACTTTGTGGTTACAACCGCAAGATTACATACGGGCTAAAGTCCCCCTTGCTCCGCGGCCCATGTGCTACTGAATTGCAAATACAAAATGATTGTAAAACATTGATATGAAAAAAAATGCTAACATTGCAAAAAATATAAATTCTTATGATAATAATGCACGCCTTCACCCTCGAAAGCTGACAAAATGCTAACGTGTATAATCTGAGTTATTAATGACTGTATACATGTAAATATTACTTCGTCACAACGACGTGCACAAAAATACCCACATTGCTGACGGGTGCGCAACACAGCGAAAATATAAAAGGAGATCAATTTGAAGACATCGGCTAAATATTGACTACAAAGTTCACTACTTGAGAGCCTTGAAAGACAGAGCAAACGACATTTACAGATTCAAAGGTGGGGTAAAGACAGATTTAAACCAGAACGCGCGTGCTTGCTGAATATTGTCTCCAATAACCAGAAAACGAATCTTTATTACCGCCTCGGGTAAGTTCCCGTATGATAGAGTCTGTGAAAGAGTCTACCAGAAAACCTGGCTGACTTCACGCAGTTTAGTATAAAAGTTCTTAATCATACTTCCGTTTTTGTTATCAATCATCTCTCTGCAATCAACAATTAAGTGGTCCCTAAGTGTTGGTTACTTTTTATTGACAATTACTACCCTTCTGATAATGATTATAATGGTCATGTGAGTTGACTAGTACACACGATCATCACGCACAGGAAGGGCGTAAAGAAGAGATATAAGTTAAATATAAGCGACAAATCTGTTACCGTAGCCATTTTTTGCTATAACCTCGTTCATAAAAGTTTCTGTCTCTAAACTGTGATTGCTACTACTGAAAAAGGAAATACATAACTTTCTTTCTGTTTGTCTTAGGTTTGTCAGATTGAATCCCGAATTCTTCTTCTTCGCAACATAACAGGTAAAGTGAAAGGGTGGTGACATCACAAGAGAACTACGCCCGAAAAAAACAGTGGTCCCTAAAATAAACAAATAAATAAATTTATCTTAGAGATCAGTGGAAAAAAAGTAAACAAATAAACAAGCAAGATTGCAACCCAAGCTGCATGACGATGGTAAGAATCTTATTTCGTGTGCAATTTATCTTGCAAGTGACTGAAAAAATGAGCATATATTAGCAAAGGCTGTGCGTTTTAAAGTAAATTATAGATCTTTGAGTATGCTGTATGCTAGCACATACGAAGTTGTTGACATAGATCTACGGTAAAATATATCTCTATCACAGCTTATCATATTTTCACCCCAGACTCAAAATGATGCCATTAAAAGATAATCTAGAATACCAGGGATCTGTTAAAAGAAGAATAAAAATATAGCAGGGCACCCAGAGGCCAAATAAATGCTGAATGACCTTTTTTATCAGTTTTATCCATGTTTTGTGCCCTATTTTATTGAGGCTGATTGATGTATAGAGCTTAGAGGGAAAGAAGAGCTTACTAAAGTAAAAAGTATATTTATGAATTCAAGTGGAAATCCAAATATATAATCCTCCCACTAAATTTAGACTGAGTGAACCAATCATAATAGGAAGACGGAATTATACATACTAGTTGTCTATCACTGGCAGTTCACTAATTGGTTCACTGATTGGTTCACTAAGTCTAAATTTAGTGGAATTATATATTTGGATTTCAATTTGAATTCATAAAGTGACACTGCATTGAAACCCACCTTTGAAATTTCGTGAAAAATGTCATATTGTCAGGTCAGATTTTTAATGACGAATAAGAGTATTTCCAAGCATTTTTTACGAGCTCAACAGTTGCTCAATTTCATTGACAGCACCCAATAATTTGATAAGTAATATTTTTTTTCAAAAATAAGCACTTTTTAAAACCAAACTCATTCTGAAACCCATTTTTAAAATCTTGTGTCTGCCTCTGAATTTAGCTTTTAAGCTTTCTTTATTGGAGAAAGATGTTTATTAATGAATGTTTTAGCAACTTAAACTCTAGACTTGTATTGATGCATTCAGCATGTTAATAGATGATTTTCTTGTGACATATATATAATATTTACATTTTGCTAAATCACTCATATTCAAAATGCAAGTGACATAAATAAACTTCATGTTCTATTGGCATTGTTCAATTTTTCTTGTAAATGTTAACGCACATTTTTCCCGATAAGTCTTCCACGTTACTTTTCATCAAGATCTGTTGGCTGATACATAAGAATTTGATATTACGCTTTTTATAAGAAACAATTTTTGTTAGAAATTCAATGGCCTTGTAATCTTTAAAACTGAAATTTAAGCAATTTTACTGGTGTTACCTGTGTTTATAAATATTTTTTAAGCATACAACATTTTTTCTGATTTTTTTGTGGATTTTCGCATATTTTTTTACATAGGCTGGCAAGAAGGGTGAAGAGGACTGCTATTGTTTATATTTTTTAATGGTATTGATTTTTAGTGTGTTCTTTTTTTAAGACTAAAAGGCAATGAATTAGCCAAAACGTTTTCTGATTAGCAAAGGCATATAGTCCAGGTCCTCAGGGGGATTTGGACCACCTAGAGGCGGGGAAATTTTCATTATGATTTTTGTGTACCTTATCA
>JAUBWS010043436.1:5032-19277 GCA_032270445.1 Darlingtonia californica | reverse complement strand
TATCTAAGCGTAATATGAAATAATTCTTTTAATCGAACTATTAACTCAAACTCATCATCAAAGCTGTAAGAGTGCCCAACGCTAAGTCACGTAAAACTTGGCCGTATCCTGTAGTTTTTATAGAAAAAAAGGATACAAAAGATCACATTCCGAAGCATAAACTTAGCCTCTCAATGAATCTTTTAAAATCTTCATGCAGCGTCTTTACTTAATTGCTTACCACTGTAGTATTTGAATTAGTGAAACCCTTCATAAGTCAGCCGTATTTGCACAAAGTCTGAAGGTTAGCTACTTTGTTTTTGTTTCTATCAGTTTATTTGGTACACTGTTAGGTAGAATGCCAAAGCCTAATAATTTTTTTCTATTATATTTGGAAACCCACAATTGATTGATTTACAGATTCTTTATCAAGCGATGAAAATATTTAAAGGGTCCATTGAATTATTAAGTTTTGACTTGGTGGAAGGGTTGGTGTCATAGAAAAGCTAGCGGAAGTAATCAAGGGGGGGGGGGGTAATTGGTATCAATATATAATATGATGATGACTCACCTGGACATTGAAATGTGTTGCAATCATTCTCGTCTTCTGTCTGGTCACATCCAACTTCTAGTAGACAATTTCGGAACCTTCTTTTGGTTCCATATTCACAGGTTTTGGTACATTCACTCCACGGTGCCCATTCCTCATAACCCATTGTTTCTATCAAACAAAATAAAGGACCTCCAATTACTCTCTTAGCGAAACGTTCTCGACCTGGGGGCAGATTTTATTTTTTGCGAAAAATCCCATCTGACAAAAATGTAAAAAAGGAAGCGCCGTCTGGGTTCCGCCTTATGAATAAAGCAGACCATTTTTATCGCCCAATTGGGAATTTGGAGCTACAGCGTTACTCCATGGAGTGACAGGATACCTCCATACCAAAAACAAAGAAACTTACCTATGTCAACGCAATAACATAACCGTCTCATGTTATCATCGAGTTGTTGGTCAGAAGTGCAGTTAATTTTTAATGGTGCTTTCAAATAACCACTGCATTCGTTTGTTTTTATGTCAAATGATGGATGATATGTTTCTGAATACACAGCATCTTGTGCCGGTGTACAAGAAAAATTCAAAGATAAAGTGTAGTTTGTTGGATCACGGGCCGTCTCCATGATCTTCTTCGATTCTTTTGTGTTAATTTGGTTGAAACATGCAAAACCAGGATCAACTTGCTTACAAGTTTTTTCGCAGTCTTGACCAGACTCCGCCAAATAGTAAGCTTTAAGTAGACAAAACAAAAAATCATATTAAGGATGCTCGATGAGAAACTATTACAAATTTAAAAAAACATGAATAAAATATGTCAGAGATTCACACTAATGTTATCCTCAGGCGTACAAGTAAAAAAAACTGATGAAAAGTTACATGAGCATACAAAAATATTGAAAATTGTGAGAAATGGAACCATTCTATTCTATAGATTCTAGACATTTTTGTGGTTCGTTACCTTAACTGTCTTAGCAGAAATATTTCGAGCACAATTATCGATTAACCTTTCTCGAGATGACAAAATATTTTGTCAGTCAATTTTTTTGTTAGACGAAAAATTTGTTCGATAAGATGCAATTCATGATACATACATGGACACGGGAAGTCGTTACAGGGGATAGCTTCCACTGGATCCCCTTCACAATCTTTCCCTCCTCGGAATGGAGCTGGGTTGTTGCACCATCGGTATCTATAGTAATGTCCCCTTCCACAACTTTGATCACATGATCCCCATGGTGACCACTCTGTGTAGTTGCCATTCACTGTAGAAGGTGAAAAAACGTTTCGATCAATTATTAAACAGTAACTAAGCGAGGTAATAAACAAATAGTTTAGTTTGACCAAAATCGTCTGAAACTTATGGCATGAAGTAATGAATTAAAATATCGCTCAAACTTCATTAAAATACATAAAAACAACCCAGACCGTCCCATTTTATGAAATAATTTGGTACTAGCGATTTTTTTCAATTTCTATACCAACAGGGAACTTTCGACACGAGAGAAATTTTTCTCTAAAATTTAGACAACGTAGCGATGCTACAAAGTTAATCACTTACCAAAGCTTTCAGTCGGCGCTACCCATATACTACTGACAGGCCCAACACCAGCAGAAGTGAATCCTGCCACCCATACAGAATGGTTTGTATGAAGGAAAAGATCAACTAAGTCAGAATCTGTCTCATTCTCTCTAACAATTGTATAATTCAAGTAGGTGCAATTCTGATGAAAGGTACAAAGATTATGAACTTCAGTTGATCGGTAGTAAATGATGTATCCTTTTAATGGTGCTTCTGTTACAGAATCATCCAATGGTTGCCATTTCACATGTAACCCTGAACTGCTGATATTGTTCAAATAATAAATTTGTGGTGCTGCGCTTGGAACTAAATGAAGAAAAATGGTATCACTGAGATAATATTTTTACACATACATTAAAAAAGCACTAAAAAGTAAACAATTCCTCCTTTGTAGTTGAATGAATCATGGAAAAGGAAAAGGAAGACCGAATTTCTTCAGGACATCAATCCTAGTGATTTAAAGATATTTTCTGTTAGTATGGCACTAAAAGTGCACAATGCTTTGGACAAGGGTTTACTCTAAAGGGGTTGGCGAAGGTTTTCAACGTTTTCTGAAAATTTGACCGCTGTTACCTGTAAAGGGAGTGCCTGATCGATTTACAATTTTTTGAGGGAGCTAAGCAAGAAAGGGTAAGATCAAACTTTTCAGGACATTATAATTGAAATATGCCTAAATTAAGTATTTTAAATTCATGTTTCATTCAGACAAGTTGTAAAACTTTGAGAGGCTAACACATCCAATACATGCTCTTTGGAACCGCTATTGGAAAACATGTAAACAAGTTTTTTGGCTTACTGTTAGCCATAGTTCTAAAGACGGTCTGATATGTAGGCCCTGGGCCAACGGCAGTGTATGCAGTGACATTGATGTCATATTCAGTATAATTATCCAATCCATCAAGGGAGAATTGAAAAGCATTAGGAGCGATCTCAAAATAACGCGTTGTATCATTAACATTGTCCCAAGGGTTTTCAATTTTATTTATAGAAATGTTGAACTTTGTAATGTCGCCGTTTTTTTCCATCGGTAAAAGATCAGTGAAATTGAAGTGGATTGAATTCTTTTCATCGAAATGTGTTTGGTTGATTGACTGTATGACACCAGATGGATCTATAAATCAGAATATTTAAAAGATTATCAATGCTTCATTTTCATCGTCATTCCGATTATTTACCCAGGGTAACCTTTTAGTTTTCTACTTATACCAAGCAATGAGAGTCCAGCCTTCCTTAAAAAAATTCAGTTTTCACCACCGAAAGCTTCGTGCTGTCGTCAAACTGGGAACCCCAGTATTACAGATCCTCCACAGATTCACTTTGTCATATTGATTTATCTAGTCTGGATACTATCCAAATTTTATTTATGAACAGAGAGTGAGGTGATAGACGGGATTCCCATCTAAGATTTATCTTGGTATTACTTACAATATTCTTGGGTCTCAAGTAACATTGATGCTTTTGGGCTACATCCAGGCGTGGTGCAGCCATAGATTGAACAGTTGTAGTAGGTATGTGGAAACATGCCAGTCATGTCATAAGAATATGGCATTGTGACACTTTCGTAATAGTCAACCACATCTGATAAGTACTGCATTGAGCCATTTGCCAAAATACCTTGGCAAGAGAGTGAAAAGTTTCGCATAATACCATGGGTTTGTAAGTGGGGAATCTTCCACCATTTTAGAGTTAGAAATACATGTGAGCTGGAAACAACAGCGAAAGCAGGTGCCATCGTCGGAACTAAAGAAAAAATTAAAAGATTGATAGTGGATGCATATTTCTTTTATTATGTAAGCATAAGCCTAGATGAACTATTCGGTGTGAATAATAGATATAAATAAACCTGTCTATAACTATCAAGTTGTACTAGACAATCAAATCATCGTCAAATTCTTATTGAAAATCTTCTATATAGCGGACACATTTTGTTGAAACCGACCAAATCACTGTCAAATTCTTATTGAAAAACTGCTTTATAGCGGAAACTTTTCTGTTCGGTCAAATCATGGTCAAATTCTTATTGAAAAACTTCTATATAGTAGAAAATTTTGTCGAAACCAGTCGAATCAGTCAAGGTTCTACAGTATAAGTGAACTTACTATCCTCCTTTGTTTTGATTGTGAGGACAGAAGATGCTGGACCCAGACCTTTTTTGGTGAAAGCTTGAATTTCGATTTCATGATCAAAAAATTTCCTTAAACTAGCGATAACAGCTTGGCTTTGGAATTCATCATCATTTCTTTGAAAAGTTATGACAATCGGGGAATCTTCGGTTGTCCAGATTTTCACAGCATACCCAAGAATAATTCCATTTTGCAACTCTCTTTCTGGCAAACTCATATTGATTACAATGGAGGTACTGTTAATTGCTGATCCATTAATATTTGTTGGTGGTCCATGAGGAACTAAATGTGAAAACTCCGTTAAAAAACCATATCATAACACTTTAATTGCCTGAATAATTTCAGATTTTGATTAATTTGGACATGATATCAGGGCCCACGGTAATCATAGGTTCTGCAATTCTTCAAATGTAATTAAATCGGTAAAGCTTCTAATAACTATTGAGACCTCATCATCATAGGAAACTTCGTGCAGGAATGCGTGGGAAATCAGTTCGAGAATAGCCTAATTTTTTCTACATAATTTTCATCAAGGAAGGTGGCCCTTCTTGTCTTTCTTGAAATACCTTCAGGACCCCCTTTTAGAATCAACAATGTTTGGCAATTTTCAGTAGTAGAAATTCTCGTAAAAAGTTCAGCTTTCAGGGTTTGTTATCATGGAAAGCTCTTTTTCAAGGTTCACACTTAGAGCGTGTCTGGGTTTTAAAAAATTCCGTAAAATCTTTTTCAAAAGAATCTTTGACTTTTTTGACTTTTTAGGACGCTTAAATGGACACAAGAACTTTGGAACTGTGGAGAGTTCGAATAATAATTGGAATGTTGAGAGTTCGAGAGTATTTTGGCCCAATTATAAGTTGAAGGGACCAAGTGCAACAATTCGAATCGTAGAAAGTTCGAATTATAAGAGGATCAATTATAGAGAGTCTACTATATACACAGTATGAGATTTACGCACCATCTTCATCGGTGAATTCCCAAGGGCTCAATGAGGGTGGACCATATCCAACTTGATTCTTTGCAAACACTACAGCCGTGTAATTCCAATATTCTTTCAAGCCACCAACAACGATATCACCTGATTCAGACGTGCTGTTGTGCAGAAAATGATAGGACGAACTGTTTACAAGCGATACAAAAGACTCATCATTGTTTAAAATGTGTGTCTTCTCACTTTCGAAGATAAATACGTGGTAGTAGACCAATTCTCCACGAAGACACAATAAATGAAGAGGGGTCCAAGAAACATGCATTGATGTAGAGCTAGCATTGGTGATGACAGTAATGTTTGGTGCACAGAGCGGATAGTATGGACCTGTCCGAAATTCTTCATCTTTTCCCTTAATGCTACAACCGGCTTTGGTGCAAGCATAAGCAATCACTTCATATCTGGTATAGGGGTTAAGATCAGGAATGGTGAAATTCAAAAGCTTTGAGGAAAGTGGTAATGTATCGAGATTTTCGAAAAAATTACAATCGACAGTGATATTCAACATTTGTTGCCAGATATGAACATGTTCAGGAGGGTGGTCAGTGATATTTCTTATCGGTGTCAACATCTCATGCAGAGTATCGTCATAATCTTTTGATATGTATGTTATATTGTAATATGTGACAATGCCTTCCTCTTTATTGAGGTCAACTATACCAACTTTGAGATCCAGTGTATAGGGTGTTTTATCAACTAGCAACAATGTATTTGGTTTGCCCGAAGGAACTGAAAATTGAAAATACGAGGCTTAAAATTACAAAAAAATTGTTTTCTTATTTATGGCGCCATTATGGAAAAATTATGTCATCCTAAAAATATTTAATGTAAATATGATAACATTAGTAAGATAAACAACTTGTGAAAGTTTCCAGTAAGAATGATAATCCATTCAAAAAATAATGGTAAAAACAAATTTGGGGCCATTTATACCAAAATTACTTACATTTTCACACCTGGTTAGCTAATTTTGAGCATAATTTTATAAAATATCTCCAAATAAATCCATTTTTTCGGAAAACACGTAAATAAGATTATTTTTCTAGGAAAAACCCATAGATGAGAATATCCTTAACCTTATTGAATAAGGTTAAAGGTAAGTTAAGCTTTTACATATTATCTTTTGACCAGTTGAGGTTGTCAGATAATAGTCTCTCGTTGATACCCTTAATTTTCAGTTTGGCGCGTGATTTTACTTGTCAAAAGTTATACATAATGTCACACAATAATGACAAAACCATGGTGAAGTGTCCAATGTCAAGAGATCAATACTATCATTTATCCAAAATGTAAACAATATAGTAGAATCTGAGAACATCATACATTCGTTTATTTCACAAGATATTCAACAACATTTTTTTTGTAGGGAACACTCGACTCTGTAACGTCGTTTCCTCAATTTTTAGCTTTTTACGAAAAGTTCAAACTTTAAAAGACCAGATCTCATCAGTGGATAAAGGAAAATATGTCAAGATTATCTTTGTTTGAAAGCTCTTTTAGCAAGCTCAAGCGTGCCCAATTTTTTGATCAAAATTTTGAGCAAAAGTTACGGCAGCCGAAAATCGTTCGTATGTGAATGAAATTTGGCCTTGGTGATAAGGATGGATTAAAAGGAATAAGGGTCGGTTTTTGAATTAGAGCCTTGATCATAAGTTAATTTGTCTTGGTCGTATTGAAAGAGTTAAAAGTCTCTTATCTCGTTAAATATCCAAAAAGCTTAGATGATAATATAACTACAACTCACCGTTTTCCCCAAGTGCAAAACAGGCATACCTTGGTGAACCAACTCCGTGTGCATTTTCAACACTGATACCGACTTTGTACACCAAGAAATCATCTTCAGGTAGGCTAAAATAAGTACTGTGGTTTTCTTTGACTACAGTCTTCAGATCTCCATTGTTTATTGACAAGGCTTGGTACAGCGGTGTTACGTCAGGTTTGTAATTGATAAAATCGTACGAATTAACAATATCAAGATCGGCATCATTTTTCAGATCAAACGGCTTCCATTCGATTACTACAAGATCACTTCGATTCAATGAGATACTTTTGATGAATGGACCATTATCAGGAACTAAAAATAAGTTAGAGGGAAGTAAAGAAATCTGTGTTGGGGAAATGATTTAGTTTTAATGTAAGAAATACTTCTTTTAGCTCTTTGGATTCGAAGGCGGTTGTTAAGAACCCACAAGAATTAAGTCTCAAATCGTATTCTCTCTATTGAAGATGAGGGAATTGGTAAAAATTATCAAAATCAAGTGGTATTTCATAGGGTATGGCTAACTGAAGTTAACAGTCATCGGAATTCCGCAGCTACATGTTGGCAGCATCCAAACATTCTGCTTATCCAATCATTTACCTTAAAAAATCAGTAGTGGAGAAAATTTCAATATTATACTTACTCCCTTCGCTTGTCCTTGCTTTATACTCAGCATAAGCACCAAGACCCATTGCGTTGTTAGTTGCAAGTAAAATACTGTACAGTGTGAACGGTTTCAAACCACTGATAACTTCTTGCGTTAATGGCATGGTTAAGAACTGATCATACGTCTGCAATGTAGATGGGCTACTAGTTGAATAATCGTTGAGGTCAATCGTGCAATTTTCGTAATCAACCTCCTTCCAAAATAATTGGTAGCCTGCTGTTGGGCCATTCCAATGTTCAAAGTCATAATTATCCCAGATTACTTCTAATTCATATGCAGCAGCAGGCTTCTTCGGTACGACGGATGTTATATTTGGTGGTACAGTGTTTACTTAAAAAACAAAAGAATGACTGTTTAATTAATGAATGTCGATATTGTTAATATGTAATTGTTATCATTCCGGTATCCATGTTATCCTTTTACTGATAAATTTTCATCATCATATATGGGCATATTTACGAGGAATTTTAGATTAAATTAAATTCATATTATTATAATTCTATAGCGAAAAATTCATTCTCAATCTTTGTTAGATACTTACCCCATGGTTTAGTTAGAAAGGTAAACAAATTTGAAGATGGTCCAAATCCTCCGAATGTCCCTTCGAAGACGGTAATTGACACAATACGATACGGATGAACAGGTATTGTAAATGCACTTGTGCCTGATTGTGCTAGATACCAGGTTTCATGAGCAGAACCAAAGGCTGACATATGTACGGCAAAACCTTTGTGAAATCTTTTTTGAAAACCCGATAATTCTCCTGTGATGGTTATGGTGGTTTGTAGAGGATTGTCTTGTGAATCAACCACACTAATAGAGTGAGCTTTCTCTGAAACAACTATAATAAAAAAGGATCTAAGTTTGTTACTATGAAATGTTCATCAAAAACTTATGCCATTTTTTAAGGGCGATGTGGCCTGTTAGCTAAATCGGTAAAGCGTCCGCCTACAAATCTCACAGTTGTGAGTCAGATCCAAGCCTACATCCACTCAACCCATGAGTAGCATAGATTAGGTAATCTGATTTATTCGGAAAGTCTGGGAGCTTATACTCACCATCTCTATGGTCTAGCACAAATAGAAAAGTGGATAGACTCCCTCATTAACGGCTGCTACCGATATTAAACCAAATGATTACCATACTTAATAAACGTAGGATGGTAATTGTGGTTACTGGAAATACAGAATTTCATGAAAACAACAATCGCGTTAGCCACTCATCTTTCAAATCTTTAGTACTTATAACAGAACTATTCATATTTTGCCCAAACCATAATACGAGTTTGTTAATTATTCATAATAATATAGTTAATTTCATTTCAAACTCATACGACTTTTTGTATTCGAGAGGCTCAAATAATATTCAATTACAGCGTCATTATAATTATCATAAACTTTATTTATGGGTACTTTTTTCAAGAACGAGTTTTTATAAATAGTCCTTTTAACACTCAGATTCACTAGTCACTCTGCATAACTTCAGGTAATAAAGTTTAAAAATTCTTCATTTGTGAAAAAGATATTGTTAATCAAAAATGAAGAAAAACTCAATATATTCTTATTTTGTCCCGAGTATTTAACCAACCTGAATTTTCCGTCAAGAACATTTCAAATAAGTATGTTTTATCTTGAAAAACAAAACTCTCAATTTGTTCAAAGAAATGTCTGTCTGTGAAATTGAAATGGTCCACATGAAGTGCAATGCTGAGATCAGCAAAACTTTTCCCATTATTGAAATCTGTCTTTACATCATTTGGTCTAAATGATAACAAAACCATGACATAATAATGAATCATAAAATGCAATCAGCGAAACACAAAAGCTTTTCATGAAAAAGTCATAATACTGGTTAGTTTCAAGAAATTTGAACAAAAGCCAGCATGTGCATAAAAATTTAATAAAGGAAAGCAAAGCGAAAAATGACTAAAATTTGTGGTGTTTTAGTTGTTTACTGGAACAAACATTCTTCGGCAGTAGTAGCTCGATTTAGCCGCTTATGGGAAAAATTGAACGTAAGATCGAATATGAGAATGTTTTTTTGTCACTTGTACCCTAAATAAACATTAATTTTGAGTGACTGCAATAAGACAAGGTTAAAAAAAAAATAAAAACTTCGATGATCAAAAACCTAGGGTCAAAGTAAATAAATATAAACTATAAATATATAAATATAACAAATTTAAAAAATAATTACACCTATCAAAAAAGAGCAAAACATCACATTAAAAAAATCACTTACTTTATTGACAACACGTCTATTTTTTTGACATTCATTTTGCCATCTACAATACCCGATGTAATGGCTTCAGCGTACAATGCTGTTATCTAAAAATGAAAATTGTTTTGCATGTTTACACTATGAGATGTGCGACCCTTTTTGAATTAACAAAATGTAGGAGTTGGATTTTGGTACTTGAAAAGATATGCGATGTTTCGCATGGGGCCAAGGAATATCGATTGAAACTGGCATCATGGAGTGTGGAGCCGTGGCAAAGTGGTAGAGCGCTGAGCTTAGAACTCAGTGGTTCAGAGTTCGACGCGGGCATGAGGCCTTCGGCGGTGAAAATTAATTCACCATAATTCACAAGGTTTCCTGTCGAATTGTCATTGTGATTTTAAAAACTCGCTGTTCTCCAACGATACGTCATCAGGGAAAACAATGTTGGACTGAATTTTCGTTGGACTTGACGAAATCTCAAATTTTTTAACATAACGGTTTGAGTGTGAAACTACGTTAAGTCCGATTTGCAGTCGGTGCAATTTATTTTCCGCTTTGAACAAAATCTCGCCTAAAAGATTTGTGAAAGGGATTATTTTTCTCAATTTCGATTGTCATGATTTCCGATAAGTATAAAGATACTATTGTTTAGAAGCAATAAACGATTAACCAATAGCTTTTTAAGAACAATAAGACGATTAACCAATAAATTTTTAGTTTAGATCTTTGTGTCACTTTATTGGTTCATTGAAAATAGCATGCAAAATTCAGTGAGCAAAGTATTATTGTACATTTATAACTTTTTATTTTCCGCCAGATGAGATGAAATTCCGCCAAACGTTGTCACGTGAGAATGCGCAGAAGATACAAAGTTAGCGGAATTTTTCTCAAAGCGGAAAATATCACCGAATGGTACGACCTTAATACTCTTTCAATAATTCGACCATTCTCTATATTAAACTCATTTTCAACCCCTGGAGGTTCCAGTTATAGGCCATCTGGTAGACTTACCATTGAGTTTATCAGTTCTGTAATATGTACGTAGGTCGAATGGTCGGGATTTACTTGATTCAATGAATCCATGATTACTGGACTAAATTGGCTTGTTATTTTTAATCCAACGCTTACATCTCGATTGTTTTTGTTCAAATCATAATCTAGAAAAAAGATGTTCATTAAGCATCTTCTTGATTTCGAGCCTACCTGTATTATGCAACTCATGCAACGTACCAAATTTTTTCGATATAATGAACAGGATATTGTTGCACCCTCTTAATAACTGGGATTTTTGAGGTTAGTGTGGCCTTTAGCGTATCTGAAAATTCATCACGCTAGAAATTTACAATTTTGTCTGGCGGTACCCCTGCATAAAATAATTTTTTTGATAGTACTGAGTAAACAATGTTTGCTACGGTTACTTGATGACGTCATCTTGAATCTAAAATCCATTGAAAAAGATATTTGCTCAAATCAAAATATTGGTCGACCATACCTTGACTGACTAAAGTGTATAGGTTAGGAACGTCTGATATCTTCTGAATTGGTAACACCGAAAATTCGTCCAAACATATAGACACACTACCAAAAGAAATACCAAATGTACTGGGTGTGTTGCTGGGTGCAATACAATTTTCACAATTAACTGTTAACTGTTCTCCATTCATAAATACTCTGAAAATTGATTTGTTTACATAAATTGACACATATACCACCGCTCCAACAGGCATCTCAAACTGTACTTGACAATCGGTGTTTTGCCATTGGATACGTCCTTTGGGACCATTTACATTAGAGTAGAACCAATGGAAGTCACCTAGTTTAATGATTTCAGTTTCTTGAAGAAAAACATTCTGTGCTTGAACCGCGATCCAGAAATTCACTGAGTATCCAGATTCACAATTGGTATAATCACTGAAACAATTACTTGAGAACTCGCCAATTTGAGTTAGACTTGGGTACGTGAAACAACGGCCATTGTTTACAACAGCAAAAGCATCAGTGCCAGTATTAGCTGATGGCGTAAAATCTCCCTTCACCGCCGTCAGGTCATTATCCAATGGTATGTAAACAATAGCATCTTTGTAGATGGGGAAATCTATAAGCGAAAGATAAGAATAATTATCAGGTCATCAGGATGTGACGTACCGCGTGATATGAGAACACTTATCGGCCACTACTACCAGGATGTCAAAATGAACTAAGTATTAAAGTCTGTCTAAAAAGAGTGACATTCGAGAAATTTGTTATCATTTTCTCATGATTGTGTTAACGTATGACAGTCTTAAGTTAAGTATGATACCTCATTCGAAAAATAATCTGGAGTGGAAAAATTTTAAATAATTTTCAATTTTTTTTTTTTTTTATGCTACGAACTTCAATTTGGTATACCTGGTGTTTTTGATTAACTTTGAAATTTTTGTTATTATAAAACAATCATATATTTCAAATAAACAACGATTGAAGTTTTCGCGGGAAAAATTTGAAGTTCGTTGCATATTTAAGGATAAAAAAGATGATTTTCTGCTTTTCATTTTTCTTATTAATTTTCAAAATTTAAGATTTTAAAAAATAATTTGAAATTGTTTAACTCCAGATAATCTTTCAAATGAGGTATCATTGACTATTATACGTAAACACAATCACGAGGAACTAAGAAATTTGACCATATACTTATAATGTGAAGTGAAATCCAGCACGAGGTTTTCCTACGGATCTGTCCGCTTATCAATGGTGTTGCATCGAACTGGATTTTACTTCACAATCGTGAGAAAATGATAAAAGTTTCCAAACCATCACTCTTTTTGGATAGACTCTAATAACAGATTATCATGTGCTGAACAACATTTGTCTGCAATAACGAGTTAGTGGTCAATAGCTTACTTAGTAAAGAAAATTCCCATAGATGATATTATTGATTATGAATGCCATCACACTAAGGTAATTGCAGTTGAAAAAATTTATGAAATCTGCAACATCAATCAGCCAAGATATAGCCAGGCCGCTTTCTTGAAATATTATGTATATATTCCCAACTTAAGACTTACACTAAGAGATTAACGGCATTCTCTTAAACTCAACATAAGGCAACAGCTTCAATAACTTGAAAAAGATTTTAAGAATGACATGATACAATAGTGACATTAAACATTCTACATTTGGCGTCTCGATTCTAAACATTTAAAAGCAGTGAAAATGAAAAGCTTACCATTGGTACAATTGGGCGTAGTCGTGAATAGATCTTTCTTGCACATGCAATCCTTCTTTCCAAAGACATTATAGCCATTACTTCCACATTGATACCAGTGAAAACTAGCATCTGTAAAATAAATTTGTAACAACTCGAAAGCTCAAGGCGTGAGGAAGGGGGTAAAAATTCTAAAAATTCGAGGCTGACTGTCCTTTATATTGAACCTTCAAGTAACAAACGAAAATATTTGCAATGATTCGAGGAGGGAGAACCGCAATAAGGTTCAAACTTTTCAATGCTATAATCTAAAACCGATGAGATTTAAAAAAAACTTTCTCTTAACCTTTCAAGTGACAATGTCCACTTAAGTTGAAAACGGTTTTGGGCCTCTGGATAGGGACCTGGAAGCTCTGCGACCCATTAGCCGGAGAGCGATCCCTAGCCATTAAAAATAGTTAATCAAAATCTGGAAATATTCCGCAGTTAACAACTACAATTACCACAACCACAATCCTTTGAAAAAGTAACGAACCTTGTAAAGTAGGACAAAGTTGTAGAGCCATCATCTCTTTGATCGTCAAATCACGATCATAAACTTGCAAACATGACAGTGAAAAATATTTAGAAGTAAGTGTATTCAGCATTGCATTAACAGCAATTCGAATATAGCTACTCATCGGTATAACCATCACTTTCTGTGAAACGAGCTAAAAATAAAACATACTCGGCTATTATAAACTTTAGTTGCAACGGGGACCAGACTTCAATTAATCTAACCTGTTCATGACTCTAAATCTCGGTAACGCGAACCCTTTGTATCTTGAGCAGTTATTAAGTTATTTTAGAGAAATTAAAGAACGTTTACTTTGGTCGTCCCAACCCTTAATAACTCAAATCTGATTTTTTTATCCCTTCTCGGTTAATACTCTGTTGGAAGCACCCCTCGGTTAATACTCTGTTGGAAGCACCTCTCGGTTAATACTCTATTGGAAGCACTCCTCGGTTAATACTCTATTGGAAGCACCCCTCGGTTAATACTCTGTTGGAAGCACCCCTCGGTTAATACTCTATTGTAAGCACCCCTCGGTTAATACTCTGTTGGAAGCACCCCTCGGCTAATACTCTGTTGGAAGCACCCCTCGGTTAATACTCTGTTGGAAGCACCCCTCGGTTAATACTCTGTTGGAAGCACC
>JAUBWS010043325.1:0-19289 GCA_032270445.1 Darlingtonia californica | reverse complement strand
GATCGCCATTTTTTACTGCTTTTTTCGTATTTTTGAAAAATTGCTTTTAAAAGATTATGGCCATAACTTTTGATCTATCTACTGGACGTAAATCAACGTTTTATATATCATAATTTAAGTTAGCCTTTTCTCTACACGGTTAAAGAAAAGATTTAAAAAATATACATATTTGCTCAAAGATTTTAACTTTTTTGTGACTCACCCGGTATAGCCAACGAGTTTATAATGATAGGATTTCAAATCCTTTTATTGCATGCAAAAAGAGTAAATTATATTACCTTGCTAATCTAAAAATGAAGAAAATAAGTTTCAACGTTACACATTTTGAAATAACTCAATTTATTCTTACCATAGAAATGGCTCAACCCGTTCGAACGGATTATTTTTACAAACTAAACCTTGGTGTTGAACATCTAACAGATTTGCTGATTTGTATATTACACAACCAATTGGATGGTTTACCAAAGAATGGACGGTCGCTCTATCAACTAATGATTATATTCATACAACACATCCCTAAAAATGCAAAGAGATTTTTTGGAAAGGACCAATTAGAATTGTTATGTCCAACCGATGGTAGTCAAACATCAGACTCCACAAAATGGGATGTTACGTTGATTTCTGCTGTTATCAGAAATTGGCCCCACAATGTACCTCAATTACAAAACCACCTACAACCAACTCAACAGCAAAATCAAGTCATTGGTGATATCTGCAAAGCCCGAAACAATGTAAAACATAAACGTTTGTGTGACCTGCAGTTACAAGCACAATTCGACCCAATATGGCAAAAAATACGTATAATTTTGGTCAATGGTAATTACCAAAACTTAGCAGATTTTGATGCTCTTGGTTCAGGAACTTTGCTTGACACTAATAACATTACTAAAGTTCTGAAAGCTTTCCAGGAACAATATGAGGTTGATTTTCTCGACTTAGAAATAGACATGATCAATTTCAAACAAAATGTCGAAAAAAGAATATGCAATACAGAAGGAAGAATTTGCAGTATTGAAGGAAGGATTTCCGTTGTGGAAAATGAAAAAGAAGAAATGAAGAAAAGACAAAAGATAATGGAAGACAAATTCGACGTGGTGCAAAAAAGTAAAGAAATCAACAGTAAGTTTCAATAACGTCAATTCCTACACTGATTGAGTTTTTTTTTTGATATTATACATAACAAGAAAAATTTATCGAAAATTGCTAAGATAAACGCATAGCTACTAGTTAATCGCATAAAATTATAAGAGAATGGTAAAATATGTATGGTATGATTAAAGCTAAGAGGATACGATTCAGAGGTTTTTTCGTAAAATAAAAACCAATGTTTCAATTCCACGTCAATAATTTGGGTGTCCCAAGCTACTTCGTTGTTACGAAACATTTTTTTATTAAAATATTTGTTTCAACAAAGTTGATAAAGCCAAAACATTTTAGACGAATTTGATTGGTTAAAAACAAAAATGTTACAAAAATTCTACTTAGGATGCAGGGACACGAGTTTTTTCATAATTCTCATTTGCAACATGAAACATTTAAAAACATTTGCAAAAAAAAGTTGCAGAATAGGGAAATTTAACTTGTGTCCCCCATTTAAACATTTTCATGAAATTGCAACAAATTCTGTTTTTGTTGAAATTGCATGAAAAATGTTTCCGTGTCCCCGGAGTTTAAAAGTTACTTAGCAAAAAATGTTTCGCCACAAAATAAACCATCTGGGGACACGCAAATTATTGACGTAAAATTGATACTTATTTGTTTGAAATTCTATCGTGTCGTCCCCTTACGTTTAGCGAACACAAAAGTAATAAGTTACTAAAGTACAATCTTTTTTTTAATGGTACTTGAGAAATATTAAATAAGTTACAGTAGCTAAAAAAACAAGTACCATGGAAAAATATTTATATTGTTTGAATATGTTGAAATTATGATTTGCAAAAAAGGAGAGATCAAATTGAAGAAAATGTTTTTTATGATATTTTTATCCAGTGTCCTTTTCTCGTAGCTAAGCTTCGGATGCACTAAGCTTTGGACGAAAAAGAAAAAGATTGCATAATTTCCTTATTTAGATTGCAAAAAACATTTTTAACCACTGATCCATTAATGATTAAAAGATATGGTGATTAATCTGAACAATGGTTTCAGGGTTATGGAATCAGAGTGAGACAATATGGGATTTAAGTGTCTGATATAAAATTCATTAACCCTTTCACAATGTGTGAATTGGTTTTTAAAAGTTATTCAGGTTAAAAGTTTTCGTTGTAGATGGAATTTTTTTTTTCTTTGTGGTAAAAGTGATTAACGAGGCAAGTTTTCAATTACTTTTTGCATCTTCCTCTTTAACCTTTAACTCTGTCTGACCCGCACAAGGAGCAGTTACTTGTGTGTGTGTTGGGAGAGGGGAGGACGGAGACCCATGGCAGAGGTGCAGCTTTTAATAAACACGAATAAGACAAAAAGACACTTTATTTTTCCATCGAACCCAATTTGACTTTCTAAAACAGTTTAATTTGTGAGTTATTCAAGTTGAAAGTTGGGAAAGGTTTTCGTTTTAAAGTGGAACGACCAACTACAACCATTTAAGAAAAACTCTCAATCTGCGTTTATTTTTTCGTAAAAAAACCATAGTTGCCACTTTTAAAAAAAGATAGAGAAAGTGTCCGCCTTCTGTACATCGTTGACCATGTTTTTTTATCAAAATACCGTTATATTCTTTTTTCATGAATACTGATGCAAAATTATGTTCAATCAGATATAAATGAAAAGTGTAGTTTCAGTTTAATCTTTTTTATAACCGAGTCACGTTAGCCAGGATTGGGCATAGTTCTTCGAGTTCGACCGGAATTATAAAATTGAAATTGTTGTAATTACTTTCTTCAGAGTAAGATTTCTACTTTTTATTATAGTTTTTTTATGATAATTTTGTTCTTTGTTCTCCCCGCAGGTACTGATGCTGATTTTGAAGATCCTCAGGAATTTGAGTAAGTACGATAGGTTTTTGTTTAGCTTTTGATTGTTCCATTTCTAAGAAAGCAGCTGTATACAGAAAAATTTCTATTTTCATTTTTCTCTTTCGACAATGTGATAAAGCCATTTTTCAGTACTGGATATTGCATAAGTCCATAAGCTTATATTGATGAAGGGCGAAGAAGAACTTATCTTGGAAATTGTCGGAGCTGTGCCGCCCGAAGCTTGAATACCAACCCATAAGGGGAACTATTTTAGACGGTATTTGTGATCTTAGTGGCACTACTTGGTTTGTTTTAATTACAATTTATTGTTGCCGTTTTTTAGAATGTTTATGACATTTTATTGTCTTTTATTAACTGTACAAATAAAATGAAATTACAATTTTGAAAAACATCTTGAAGTCCATTCTCTACGATTTCAAAACCTTTCTCTTTGTTAAAATTGAAACCCTTAAAGGGGCTAAGCTCAAAATTTTGTGACCCTTTGAGAAACAGAATAGGATGAATTGACAATAAAAAGTGTTCTCACAGGTATGTGGGAAATACATTCAATATCCTGTCAATGATAATGACATCTTCTTCAAATGACAGCAAATTTGGATTTGAAATTTTCATTATTCAGTTCAATTTAATCTTAAGTTCTGCTTTTAAAGATTTATTCTTTAGGTGTTTGTCAAAATAACTAAACACATTTTCGGTGTTTCATACTTTTTGTTACCACCCCGAAAAAATTACTTCAAACAATAATGGAGATTTCCTTTTATTTTGTTACTTCCAAATAAACTTATTTTTCAGCAAGCTCAGTGTGAACGCTGTCGTAGGTAGCGTATATTCCGGTGGCTTTTTAGTGAAAAATTGTTGATTTGAAGTGCATGTACATCTGTACTCATCACAAGTTAACTTCAAACACTGCTAGTTCTTTTGGCTCCTTCCATCTTCCAGAGCATTATTTAGCTTCGCAAACTTTGAAAGGTTATAGCTTAAAGTTTTGCAGTTTTGTCATTATGTATATTCACACAAACAAAAGTTTTTAAGCTCAGTTATTTATATACTATGAATTTGTTTTAGAAAGATCACCCTCGATTCCAGGGCCGTTTTCTCTTACCGCCCCTAAGACGGCGGAAAAAGGGCTGTGAACGTAAATAAGCTTATTCTCTAAGTGAAAAATTTAATAAAATCACAAATGAAGCATGGTGAAGGCCCGAAAACAATTGTCGCTCAAGGAATATATTATATCCAAAGGCTTTCAAAATATAGTGAAAAATCCCCGCACAGAAGTGCTTAAAGCTATTGTGGAAAATGCATGCCCATTTGATAAGGCCAGTCAACACTCATTCAAGAGGAAGCACTTTCACTTAGTTCTAGTTGCGTAATGCAGACTTCTGCTACTAGAGTTTCTGTGCGACAAAATAAGTCGTGAAATTTCAATGCTTTTGTACTATAATGTTGTCCTAACGGACGACCAATTAACATTAAGTGAATCTAGAACAGCCCTATCTTTTCAAGACAGTGTGTCCGAAAAAATGGAGGTCCCAAGCTTCAAATGTCTATAATTTTCGATCTACGCACAATTTTCATTTCTTTTTTATGACTTTAAGCAGTTATTAATTTTCTATTGAAATTTTACCAAGAAACTTTACCATTACATTAACAGAAAGCTATCAACAAAAAAGGACATGTCAATAAAGCCAACTATGAATTAAATGCCGTTTAATGTATTAAGTCTGAATTTACATATTGATTTTTTAATTTTCAAGGAAATTTCTACGGAATTCTCCCATTTTTCATTTTTGATTTTGCAATACTTTTGCACTATTAAGTTGTCCTAACGGACTACCAATTAATAGTAACAGAATCTAGAAAAGCTCTTTCTTTTCAATACAGTGTGTCCGAAAAAACGGTGGTCCCAAGTTTCAAATGTCTATAACTTTCGATCTGCGCACAATTTTCATTTATTTTTTATAACTTTAAGGAGTTATAAATTGTCCAAGAAATTTTACCATTACATTAGAGTACCGCAATAATTATCAATAATAAGCAGCACGTATCAATGAAACCAACTATGAATTAACTTCCGTTTAATGTATTAAGCCTGAATTTACATATTGATATTCTTATTCGTAAGGAAATTTCTACGGAAAATTCCCACTTTTTCATTTTTCATGTCATAAATAACAAAACGCTTAAACTTTTAGTAACAGGAAAATTAAAAATCAAATTTTTGTTTGATAACTTTTATGACTTGCCCTATGAACTGTGCTTTAAAGCAATTAAAAAACTACAAAGATATGTACAGGGTGTCCTGAAAAAAATGGAACCCAAGTTTCATCAGAGAAGTATAACTTTTTTAATATTTACTTGTTTTATGCGGTTTTTACACCAAAAGAATGAAGATTTTCTCGTCTTTTAAAATAAAGAATTTTCATTTTCAAATTAAAAATATTAGGCTAGTACAGAAATTATTAGTATGAGACCATGCAATTAAAACGACGATGATCAATTAAAAGATATCAGAACTGAGATTAACGACCCGATTAATGTAAAATGTCATCACATCGTCATTAAATCGTATTTGAAAAAGTAACGCTACATTTACATTTGCATTACTTCTTGCTAAAAAAATAAGAAAAATTTAAAAAACATTTTAAGATTAAGAATAACAACAACAACTAAAGCACAAATCAACGCTAAAAGTTGGTTACACTCTACATGTGAATTGTAGGATTCTGTCTGAGCCTGTTTTTAAAGTTGTTTGTAAGAGCATGGGTAATTTTTCAATCAAATTTAAGTTCCATTTAAGCACAGCTCACACGATCTTTAAAAAGCTGGTAAGTTTTGAATTATTTTCGTGCCAAATTTAACACTCCAACATCCAATGCATCATTTTAAGGAAAACAAAGAGATAATTGCCCATTAAATCTTGAGTTTATTGATCTTTAAGAACTTAATGACCGTATCGAAAAAAATAAACCCAAATGACATTCTAAATATTAAACTTCATAAGGTAAAGGTTATATTTCCGAAAAGTTTAGAGAAAGATCTTTCTAACGGCGTAAAAACCGCACAAAACAAATTAAACTTCAAAACGTTATACTCTTTTGAAACTTGGGTTCCGTTTTTTTCAGGACACCCTGTAGTAATATGGTATTCTATCAAGCGCATTTTTAATTTAATAATAATTTAATAAAATAGTTACAGGAACCAAGAATATTTTCAAAAAGAAGAACCTGCACTTAAAATCCATTTTTCCTGAATTTTCTTTGTGATTATTTTATTCAAGGATAGTTGCAACCTCTTAAAAAGGCTTTTTGTTTTTTGCCAACAACTTTTAATGTGCTTTTCTATTAATACTGATGTTATACATTTTCTGAAACCTTGTAAGGAGATCTTTCTGATGACATAAAATTATATTTCCAAAAATATGCCAAATGTGATATTATTAGACAGGGAGCAGAATTCTATATCTCACTGAATAAAGCATATGAATCAACCCAGGAGAGGAATGGGATATCTATACATTTTTGAAATCCTTAGGGTCTGGAGAACATGGAATGGTGGGTCGTAAAGCCTAAAAAATGGTCAATTTCCCATAATCTTTTGCCAAAGGCACTCCATCGTTTTGCTTTTAATCGGATATTCTATTTTACCTATAGTTATGTTATGCCTAATATCTTCCAAACTAATAAGGATAGTGGAATATTTTTTGGTATGAAAGTGCCTCTATAGTTGCTCTCCATCTTACATGTTAGTGTTTGGGAAAAAAATTTCGTTAAAAAGCAACGCGGAGGAGTGCTTTTGGTAAAGGCTTGTAGCTTATAGACCCTTTTTTGACCTTCCTACTTATTTTATTAAACTATAAAGCTTTAAAGTGTGTTTGTAAAAGTCATATTGTTGTAGAAGAAAAAAAAATGTATTCGAAAAGTGACAAAAAAACCTAAAATAACTAAGTAATTTCGCCTCTGTGAAGGAGAGCGACGAATTTTTTCCCAAACACTTACATGTAAGATGGAGAGCAACTATAGAGGCACTTTCATACCAAAAGTTATTCAACTATCTTTTTTAGTTTGAAGATATTGGGCATAACGTAACTATAGGTAAAGTAGAATATACGATTAAAAGCAAAACGGTGGGGTGCCTTTGGCAAAGGATTATGGGAAATTGACCATTTTTTAGGCTTTACGACCCACCATTCCATATTCTCCAGACCCTAAGGATTTCAAAAATGTATAGATATCCCATTCCTCTTTTCGGTTGATTCATATGCTTTTTGGGGATTTTGCTCCCCGTCTATATCCTAAATATGTAAATTCTGCTAAGCTTCGCTATCCATTCCGTGGTATCATTTCACTCACTTTACTCTAAAACAAATAGCATTATAGAGACCTTCGCACACTTGCCGAAAAAAGGTTGCCTTAGTTTTTCTTAAAAGCGTTTTGTTCAACAGATACAAAGGACTTTTATTCACTATAACATAAAAACACCCAACTTTCTTGTTAACTTTCCACCACAGTGCAAATTTTGAGAATTTTTATAAACTGAGGCAACCTTTTTTGCGTAAAAGCCTACTGAACCGAATCCAAAAAACTCATGATAATATCTTATTCCGTAGTTAGAATGGAGGCTTTTAAAGGTTAGGAAACAAGACGAAATTTGTTCTTGAGATAACGCAATTTTAGTTTCTTCATTGTTGATCTCTTATGTAAACAAAAATGTCTTTTTAAATCTGACGATGTGATGAAAAGCTCTAATGAAAGGGGGGGGGGGGGGGACTATGAAAAATTGATTAGTTAAAGAGACATAACCTACTATATCCCATAAAGATCGATAATCTTGCGTAAACAAACATTTTTCCACTCTTCTCGTTTTCTTTAATTACCTGACAAATATGCGGAATATTATATATTTGATTTCAGAATTGAATTGTAGTTGTACGTTAAAAATTGAATTAAAAGACTCAAAAAAAACTTTTTTTCAAAAACCTTTCTGAAAGGGGTTGCCACTATCCTTAAAATTCGATAGGATAGTCCCACATTAAAAGAATGTTTTATTGATGACACAGCAAACACAGAAAACATATGATTTTTCAAAATATTATGATTTATGAAAAAACTTATATATTTTTAAAAAGCTTACACAAATATGAACATAATGGTATAAAAACAGCAATTTTTTTTTGGTTTGAGGTTATATCTATCAACACACGGGGCCCCTTCTTTCGGATACCTTGTAGATGAAAAATCTCAAAGGACCAAAAGTCGTGTTTTCTATTCAAATTGTAATTTAAGCTTTGTTCGGGTATATTATCTTTCTTCGGCTATTTACTGTATGTCTTTGTGTGCATAATTGTTTTTTCTTAGTACACAATTACTATAATCGATTTGCAAATAATCAGTGTGAATTCACTGGCATTGTCAAAAGTTTGCTATTGAAACAAAAGTTTTCCATTGCTAATTGAGCAATAAGCAAACAAGCTTCGGTGTGAACACTCCTAATGTAAAATCACCCATTATGATGTAATTAATTATAATTGGTGACTTTATAAATGGTTGATTATCAAAAGCACACAACCATTTTAACCTAACAATTAAATATGATGACAAAAAGTGATGAGATTTTCGAGAAGGTGACATAATGTTGACAATAAGTAATTGTATATTTTCATATATTCAAAGGTTCGAACTGGAAAAGAATCATGAAGGTGGTTGTTTATTGTCATTCTTCAACGTCGAGTTAGATATTTCCACACATGAAATAGAACTCACATTATGTCGAAACGAGGACAAGAAGAAGAAACCATTAGTTAAAAGTAAAGAATATGAAATTGAAAAGAATGGTCATGTCTTATATGTTCATATTCAGAACTGTCTCCAGAGTGGTTATAAATATTCATTCCAGATGAAAACGAAAACTGCAGGTGGTATGGATGTGAAAATTGTATACAAAGATCTCCTAGCCATCGGTGAGTAAATATTCTATATTAGTAACGAAACGTTTACGTAAATTGATAAGAATCAGTTTTGGAATAGTCATTGAAGCTTAAATGTGCCCATGAGAGGGAAAAATTATGCCAAGCTGAAATTTCGCCAAATGTTTCTTTTTGATATGTAGAATGACAGAAAAAAACCCGTAATTACTATTTCCGCCATTTTAATAAAAAAACTTGAAGAAGTGAAAAGTTAAAGGTTCTACGGTATGTCCCAAAATGTGTTGAAAAGTTATGCAACATAATAGTCATTGATACAAAGTAAAAAAGTAAGTTGGCCGGCTGCAGTCAAGTGCTACCCATAGGCTCCCTTTTAATTAGCTACTACACCTACGTTTCCCTGTATTACTCCACTTACCATTGATTCTAACCGTACATTGCTGAGTGTTTAGCATGGAGGCATCAAGTACCAAATTTTGAATCTTTGGTATGACTCGACCTGGGATTAGACCCGGGTCTCCCGTACCGTTGGCGAACACTCTAATCACTATGCCAACGGCCAGTTCAATTGGTACAATGATGCATATTAAGGATGTTCCCTAACGGAATGGCTAAATTTGTCTCATTTGAGTTATAAGTAACTGACTAAAGACTGTTTAAATTGTTTCAAAGGAATGATTTCAGACCAAATTTGAAATTAGTCGAATTTATGGCTTGTATCTCAAGCCATAGGTACACTAGTGATTGGAAATTAATAGGGGACATAGACTTTGATAGGCTTATACTGTGAAAAAACGTAATTTGACTAGTAATGAAAGCTCATTGAGAAAAAGCTATTAAAGCAAAATTAGAAGAAGTTGATTCCGAGAAAAAACGTCTTTGAAAAATGTCAATGTTAATTTTTTCTGCGAAAGCTGTGCAAAGTAAAATTTTTCAGCATGAAATCTTTGTTCACTTTGCCTCCGTCCATACCTTCAAAGTCAAAAATCAATTTCACTTAATCTGATGAGCTATCAATCTTAATACAAGTGTTTTTTTACTTGTGGCTAGATGTGAAGCTATCTTTAAAACACTTTTATTTGAAAGATTCGTGGTTTTTTCAGAGAATCTAAAAAGGAGTTGATTTGACCCGCAGTTATTGGCCCCTGCGAAATCTGATAAGGGGAGGGGCATACATATTTCATAAACTGTCGGTAATGTGAATAGAGTTCAAGTTATCAGAAATCGAGTTCAAGTTATCAGAAATCGAGTTATATAGAGTTTACTGTATTAAATGATTCTCAAGTGACTTAACATTGCATTTATGAGAGAGTTTACATTTCATGTCCCTGCATATTTTTCAATTCGAACGGTTTCACTTAGTTCAATACATTTAGTCCAAAGTTCCCTCTATAATTTGAATTTGTAAGACTCGAACCATTTATTTTGTTCCCTTGAGCGTTCGAATTACAGAGAGTCTACTGTAGCAATGAAGGTTTTCATTTATCAAAATAAAAATATCGCAGCCAAATACAAATTTTAATTTGAAAGAAATGCGATGACTATACAAATGAGTTTTTTATGGAGGTATAAATGTTTTTGAGACACTTTACGACCCAAATGTACTTTGCATTATTGGAAATTCGGAACACTGTTGATCACATCTATATTAGCCCGATATCTTTTATCATTCTTAAGGTATGTGGACACCTTTTTATGAAAAAAATCGAAGAAATATATTTTAATGGAAAATGAGCTGAATTTTACGATGGAAAAAAATCGTCTTAAAATTCCTCTCCTATATTAAAATATAAACGTTTAAAGTAAAGAAGATTCTATATCACTAATTACTGTTTACATGGATTACTGTTTATCAAAAAAATAACATTTTTGCAGCTTCAATCTGTTTGTTTGCAGAACAATTCACCGCAAAGATGTGAGCTTGATTTTCCGTAAGAAAGTAGCGTAGCAGGAAAGCCAGTTATATAAACAATAAGAAGGCTGGCTGTGTGATGCTTGAAGTAATCATCTTTAACTAGCCAGGAAATCTCAACTAGCTATTTTATTATTTCCTTTTATAGCTTAGAATTTCCTGGCTAAAATCTTGATTAGAATACTAAAACTTTGTGTCTGTGTATATAGCTCTAGCCACTAGCATAGCCATAATATAAGATTTCTGCAGTGTGTGTAGTTGTGCCAGGGTGTGAACAGTAACTTTTTCAGTGTCTACTTGCGTTATCTTCCGTGAAAAGACTTTGGTACAGGGTAGAAGACGGTAGAACAGAAAAATAGAAAACGACCTGGAAGTTCTATGAATTTCAACTTAAATGAATCTAGGGGATGCGAGAAAGAGATTTCTTTGTTTACAATTACTTATCTTATTCATTTTCACAACCTCCAGTTAAATTACATTTTTCTCACATTTCGGTAATTGTTAAGTCAACAAACAATTATCTCTTTCGAAAATTAAAACGCTCGTATCTCAAAACGAAAAATTGCATACCATCCTAACTTCCTTGAAGTTGTTTTCACCCATAGTCTTGAGCTAGAAACTTAATTTTTTTTAATGTTCCCAAAAGATTGAATTAAAAAACAATCCTTTTTTTTATTTTTAAACAAAATTTCACTCTGCCATTCACAGTTAAGTGAATGATGCATTTTCATCTTTTTCACGTTTTCTTCGATTTCTTGAGTTATAGTCAATCCAAGACAGTTAGCCAAAGACTGTTTTTTAGATAAATCTCTCAAGAAAACAGCATCATATAAAAAAAACGACAAATTAAAAAGCTATAGGCGAAAACAACTCAATTGAAGTAATATAGGTAAAATTTTGGAAAATAATTAATAACTTTTTACTATTAATTTAACAAATTTTCAAAATATCATCAAAAGAAAGAGAATTTTATCAGTTTTTAGAAAATATATACTTTCAAACTTAAGATTTCATTTCCTTCAAGGAAATTTGTCGGGAGATATAAACAGTTAAAGCAAAGGTGTCAAATAAGGTGTCCACCTTATGTAAACCTGGAACCGTTTCTATAACTATCATAGTTTGCAGGAAAAGTGAAAATCTAGTCATATGTTGAATTTAATTTCCTTCAAGAAATTTGTCAGTAAGCATGTTTTATGTTTTTTTGTTTAGATGAGAGAGATTGTCGTTATGTTGGCAAGAAAGACGGCATAATCATTTTGGCACATAACAATGGAGTTCCTGATAATATTCACTTTTTCAAAATAAGTAATGACATGATCATCACTGACGATACACCTTGTAAGCCGATTCTCAAAGGACCAGTAGCTGCAGAAACATTTGGAAAATTTGGCGAGTTGTCGCAAGAATATTTCAATGATAACAACCTTACAAGATTTCCATCCAAACACTATGTTCAGGACCAATATCTACGTTCGTTTGGAAACCTTCTGGAATCATTCTTACATTCCTCGCGAAATTCTTTTTTTAGAATTTTAAGTGGATACGACCCAATTTCTCATCTGAAGATGTTTGGTTACACTGAAAAAAAGTTACAAGATATTGGGAAAAATGAACAAAAATCTATTCCAAATTCAGTTATAGTAGTTGATTTTAGGAAAAGCTTAATTTTCGTTGGCGTTGTTTTGACACAAAATGATAATTCAACAAAGCATGGTCATCCATCGAACAACAATGATACATCAATAAAAGCAACCTCTTCCACAAAAAAAGATGATTCCACAAAATATGGTGGATCTACGACAGATGGTGATTGCACAAGGGATGGCGAATCAACAAAAAACAGTGATTCAACGACAGATGGCGATTCCATAAATGTTAGTGATCCCACAACCGATGGTAATTCCACAAAAGATGATGATTCCAAAAACGATGGCGATTCCACAACAGATGGTGATTCCACAAAAGATGGACATTCCACAAAGGATGGTATTTCAATAACGAATGCTGATATGAAAAAAACAATTCAGCAATGCAATCTAATGCTGAAAGCCATTTACGTATTAAACAAAGCCGACCTGAAAGATACTTTTATTGCTGTTGTAGGGGCCGTTGTTCTGCCAAATATTTGCCGAAAACAGCTAACGAAAGATAATTTTAAATCCCTCAATGCTGGTGCTAAAAATATGGATGAGGAAGGAATATTGTTTGTGACCAAAGAAGACTTGCAGTCACCACAAAATCTCGAAAAATGGTGGAAGAAAGTTTTGTATCAGATAAAAAAGGAGCGAAGACCTTGTATTAATGACGATAAACCGGATTCCATCCCTCTTAAAAGAATTGCGGGGCAGATGATGGGGTCAATGGCTATGGTTAACCTTCGACTTCCAAGATTAACGAAGAACCTGACGGATAAAATTTGCACAGTGATGTTAAATGTTGATCAATGGGAGGCTATTCATGATGAAAGCCCTAGTAAATTGCTGGTTGGACCTTTCGGAAGTGGAAAGTCCTTGGTCTTGAAAGAAATAGCACAGATGTTATTTGAACGAGAAGAATCTGGAATAGTGTATTATATCTGCTTTGATCCATACAGTCTGCTCGAAATCGAAATAGCAGAGTTTTTCAACGAATTACAAACAAAAACTGATTCGTTGAAACTGCAGCTAACATCTCTTAGCATTGAGGCCGCCGCTAATCAGACAAACATTCCATTAGACCACATATATGATGTTTGCGGAGTTCCATCTAAAAACATTGCGGATTTGTTGGTACAATTAGCAGAAAAATGTAGTCCACTGAAGGCTCATTTTCTTATAGATGAGTTCCACGCTTACTCCCTCGACGAGGCTTATTGTCGAACTCTTGAGAAATGCCTCCAAAATCAATTAAAAGATTCAACAGTCGTTGTTGCCAGTCAAAGTGTGAATAAGATGCGAACAATTTATACGAATGGTGCAAAACATGAAATCAAAAGCTACAAACTAGAAAACAGTAAGATGAAGGTCATTAAACTAAGTAAATGTATGAGAATGGCAAAAAATCTTTACGACCTGATTCAAAAGGCCCAAGAATGTATTGAAGGCAAAACTACTTCCCTTGTGCTACAAGTAAAACCTGCTGAGCAAAAGCCCAATCCATGGAACATGAATTTAGAACAATCACACAAAACAGGTGATATGGCTAATGAAATGTTGAATCACAATGAAAATGATATGCAACAAGAGACTGCGAAAGACGAAAAATTGATGGATAATAACATTAGCATCGAAGAAAAGAAAACTCATGATGAAAAAGACCATGTTGAAAAAGTTGAAACAAAAGAGCTTGACCACTCCCAATTTCAAGAACCGGAACTGATATCAAGCCAATTTTCCCCCTTGGTACCCACAGCTGAAGAAGAAGTCGCGAAGGAGCTCCAAACCAAAGTTAAATTTCAAAAAGGAGAGTGTGGGATTACCTTCAAAAGCTCAGATCAACCTCAGCTTATCTATTTAGATAACTCTTTTTCTCTTACTAAAGTCCTATCAGGTCAGTTGTTAGCCCTCGTTATAGAAAAAAATTATCACCCTAACCAAAAGACAACAATCATATGCAACTCATTAGAGGAAATATACTTGACCAAGTTTGCACTGGATTGCAATAAAAAAATATCGTTTAAGCAGTACACTCCTTATCTGCTGAACAAATTGCCGAGTACAGACGAAAAAAAAGAAGTATGGACAGCCGTATCAGAAGATAACTGTGTTTTACTTACAGACTACCGAGGATTTCGTGGATGCGAGACAGACCATTGTGTTTGTTTTGTGTCACCAAATGAACAGTACGTAAACCATGTCCTAGTGGAAATTCTTTCTAGAGCTGTTGCAAAAATTGACATACTGATTTTGCCGGAACCACAAATAAAAAAAACTGATGGAACATTAGCTGAAGTAATCCAATCATGGGAAACAGCCAAACTTATAAAAAAGTCAATCGTAAAACTGGAATCAAAAAGTTGTGGTTGGACTGTTTCTTTGAATGGAGAAGAAAGCGAGATAAGTGTTTTGCCTGAAGACCATCAAAGGTTCCATGACATGAAAGAGTCTTTGCAAGTTATAAAGGATCCTGACGCTGCTAGAAGGTATATTTGTAATAATAGTATTGATATTATTTGTACATAGTAACTAATTTTTGCCTGACCGTAAGACGGTTTTAATAAATGTTCTTAGTCAAAATTATTCCTATTTATAAATACTTTTTGTGTATCTATTACATTATAGCTGGATTCATGTTTCTAAACTTTATCCGGAGGTTTTGAGCGTGGCCCTTTTGCATAGACTGATTTAAGAAGAATGTCCTGGTATTTACACCAATATACAATAATAGTTATAATAATGATAATACAATAAAAAAATAATAAATATAATCCGATATTTCTCTTTAGGCATGTCAACAAAGCAACGGATGGCTTAATGGAAAATGAAAGGTAAGCAATTAAATTATTTTATCAAAACGGAAAGCTCCTTGCGATATTTTGACCGTCAATTTGAGAATACAACGGCACAATATCTTGAATTTGTTAAGGAGAGCGGTTATAATTGATGGGAAAATATTTTGGCATGAAAAAATCTTGTAAATAAACCTTACGCAACTACAGTATTAGATATGTAATTTCAATCAATGCAATCCTTTTTAAAAAATTTTTTACTATTATTCCAAGCAAGGCTAAAACAGCCAAAGTGTGTATTGTAAAAGGCTAACTTCAATTCAAAAATTTCCTTAGCCTTAGTTTCTCTCTAAGTTCTCTCTTTAATGCTATACCAACCGTTAGCAGAGTATATTCGAACTCTGACGATTAGAAAGTGCCGAAATCCATCGACTAGTGCATTCTCTCAAATTATCTGTATCGAATAAAAACAAAGAATAAGTAAAAGTGAAATCTTGCTAGTTAGCTTACGATTGATAACCGGACCTGGTGGGACTCGAACCCACGACCTTGCGTTTCTAGTGTTATCGTTCTACTAGGTGATTTACCGGTCTATGGCGACCCAAGGATTTGAACTCAGTTGGAAACGTGATTGAAGTGAAGTTCTCTCTTTAATGCTATACCAACGGTTAGCAGAGTATATTCCAACATTGACGATTAGAAAGTGCCGAAATCCATCGACTAGTACATTTCTCAAAATGCTCGCTACCTTACCATTGATTTCACATTACATTGTAAATATGGTCAATTACTAAGTTAAAGAATAAGTAAAACTTTTAACTGAAAATTGTCTATGAGAAGATTGAAGGTGAACCTCTAGGGAGAGAAAATACTAATTCACATCATAGTCTATAAAAAGTCATATCAGCTAACATTGTCCACGCTTTATAATTTTACGTTTATAAGCCACACTAAGTTCAAAAAAGTTAATTTCTATAAGCAACAGTTATATAAACTGGCTTAACTTGTATAAAGTACACAAAAATTGGTTCCTCAATACCTAGAAATAGCTAGAAATTGCAAGAAACAATTATTGAGTAAGCAACATTTGAGCAAAACTCTAGCCTGTGAGAACAAATAGAATCTAAGCAACCAAGACTGAGGGGACAAAAGATTTTGCTTATAAAAAAGTGTGTATCACCTTTTCTCGAAAATACTGAAAAACTCTGTATATATAAGTCGAGCTTGAAGAACTTCTTAGGGAAACCCCACAAAGAGACGTGTGAAGAATGGCCATGTTAAACAAAGCCTGTATCTTGTTATGGATAGGTCTGCTGAAGTGTTTGCATTTGTATTTGTATTTGGTTTTTAACTCTATTTACACAAAAGATTAAAAACCTGTTAATGGAAATAGCCTATAAAGAGGCTTTCTAAGCTATTATACAGGATCGCAAGTAAATGATATTATGAATTTACATGGCTAGTCAGTTCAAGAGACGTATATATTGGAATCAAGTAACTGTTCTTTTGGGGAATCAGTATTGTACCTGCTGGTATTTCTGTTTTGTTCTGTTTTGTTCAGTTTTGTTGGTCCACTATTTTAACGACTACAGACAACTTTATGGAAATTGCAGTTTCCCCTGACTGTCCTTGCTAGTGAGTATTGAAATTTTAAAACGTCACTATTTTTTTTTTTTGATTTAGTTTACAAAAAGTTGAAAGTGTCTCTTTTTCAAACTCTGACTCTAGGTCCTCTTTGTCATCATCTTTTAGTTCTGGAATTTTCAGTTCAGGTTTCATGCTTGTCCTTTTCTTACATCAATATCCTTGTTAGAACTACTCATCCATGCGCCAAGATATTTGAGCTCATTTGACTCGTTTGACTTGTTTGATTTCTTGTTTGTTTCTGGTGCTCAAGGTTGGAGTAGTAGTAGACTGATTGAAAATCATTATGTCAGTTTTGTCTGCGTTTAGATCTAAACCAACTTGTGCTGTGGCAGTTTCTACACTTTTAAGCATACTTTAAGCTTGCTCCAAGGTCTCAGATACAAGAGCTATATCGTCCGCAAAATCTAGATATGTGAGTACAATTGGGTCATGTCTCTGCTGAAGTGTAGAGCCTAGTTCTTCCTCTCTTCCCTTCAGAGCTTCCCTCGTTGCATAGAATGATGACATGAACAGGCAGGAAGCCAGGGTGCCCCCTTCCCCCCACTGCAATACCCCTGCTAGAATTTCAAAGAGCTCTGTCTCACCATCTGGTGAAATAACATGTGTTATGACATTTTCATACAACTTTCCTATATAGCTGTGACTAGTTGTTCTGATATTTTGTACGCCCTCAGTATTTCTAACATCTATGCTGTAAATTCTCCCAAAAGCCTTTTTTAAATCAGCAAATGTTATTGTAGCAGGTATGTTTTCGTGCTTTATACCTTCGATCAGCCTACGAAGGACTAAAATTTGAGATGTTGGTGATCTGCTTGACCTGAAACTGTTTTGATGGAGATGTGGTTCGAGAACTGGTTGGATTCTGTTTAGTATCATTGATTTATAAATTTTGAAGTAACAGAGGATAGGCTTATTCAACGATAGTTAGAAGCTTTGTTTGAATCCGGCTCATGCGAAACGCAGATTACAGGTTCAGGTTACAGTTACAGGTTCAGCATCAGGTTCAGGTTACAGGTTACAGGTTGGATAAAACCCAGACCAGATTATTTTCTCGAACAGAAAAACAGGCTAGAAATATTAATTAAGAATGTAAATAGTGATGATTGGAGCTACAACTATTTTACGTTATGCATGATAAGGCTTTTGTTTGTTCTAAGGTATTATTGATATTTCTCTAAACATGTGCAATATATCGTTGTATACACAAATTTTTTATAAGCAACTTGTTTATAAGAAATAAGTTATGTACAAACAATGCTTTACTCAGAGGTCTTTACATTTAAATTTTTGTTTCGCCCGAAATTAAATTTTCATGTAAACTGCCTCTTATTATTGCAATTTTCTGTTAAAACTTAATATTAAAAACAACGTTAATTCAAAAACGAAATCAAAACTTTTTTACCAATGTTTTATCTAAAAAAGATATACAAAAACTATCATGGAAAAATTTTTAAAAAATGATAAATTTACAATAAGATTGTGTTGCAATAATCATCAAGATAAAAAGCTCAGGCATAAAACAAACAAAATAAAAAAATCTATAAAAATAATTAAAACATAAGCGAGTTAAAACAATGTTACACGTAATGTTAATGTCTCTTTTTCGCGCCCGTCTCAAATAGCTGATCATGATACAGTGTGCTCAGAAAAAAGAGGCCTCGAGTATTAACATTCAATAACTCCTGAATGAAATTTTCTTATAACTTCTATGTCACTGGATAGAGTTTTAAATTTTCTTCCAATTGGCTTGACTCAATTTTTAATTCACAAAATCAGTTTAGTGAAATTTGGAATTTCAATAACATTAATTATAGATTAATTGCTGTTTAATGTATAATATTTGAAGTCTAAATTTAAAGGGTGTTTTTCTAATCAACTGATTTTGACGATGATTAAGAACTTGAAATCTTTCTTCTTACTTAATTAAAAAAATAATAAAAGTGATTAAGCTCTTTTATTTTCCATAAAAAAAACTTAAATAAATAAATATTAATATTTATATGAAAAAGCTTCATAATCTACAATGTGACCGATGTGTAGAAATTTTTTTTAGAAGAAACTGAGCCTCAAAAACCTCAAAATTTAAGAAAAAATGTTTAGGAAAATTTAAGAAAATTTTTCAAATTCCTCAAACAAGTGTGAAACGCACCTGTTAGAAAGAATATTATTTACACTGAAATTAATAAGCGCCCGGGCGTTAGTTAGCATTTTGGAGAAAAAATGAAAATTACGTAATAGAAACGAAAGATTGTCTTTAATATATTTACATGATGTTTACAATTACAAAAAATTTTTAAAAAAAGTTTCCCTCTTAATTTGTGAAGTTTTAATGTTTATATGAATAGCTTTTCCTTTCTCCAACTTTTTGATTTCTTCTTGAAATGTTTTCACATGTTTTTTGTTTCCAATGAT
>JAUBWS010043324.1:0-34463 GCA_032270445.1 Darlingtonia californica | reverse complement strand
TTGATATTTCAGTTTAGATAAAACATTTTGCCCGCGCGATTATTAGTGATTTATTTACGTTGCCCGCGCGATCGATCGCGCAGGCAAATCATTTTGCCTGCGTGCCAGCGTGCGCGAGCGCGATCGCGCTGGTCTTAATGACAAGTCTGAGCACAGTGCCTGCTGAACTTTGCCACAGTCTGCATATGGTTTAACACGAACCTCACCTACCCAGGACAATACATTTTAAATAAAAGCGGAAAATCCATTATGCTCTTTTATTTCGGAGATAGCAGTTTTACACCTTAACCCTTTAGATGCGTGGGGGTCCGTATTCGGCCCGCTAAAGGGTCAAACTTTGAAAGCTCATATCTCAAAAGCTAAAAGCATTTTTAGATGGGACCCACTTTTGGAAAGAAAACTTTTAAAGTCGAGAATGGCTAGTTTAGGCGCGACTCTACCTTATCATACGCCTCAAAAACTTGTGAAAAACTTTTTTGCCAAAATGTGCTTAATTCTCGCTTCCAAATGGTTAAAAGGCTGTTGATAGAACTTTAAAAACGTTAAAATTACCTTTAAGGAAGTCTTCAAAATTGAGTTTGAAAGCATCGAAACATACTTTGCTTTGATTATTCGAACAATTCAGATGGCTTTTTTACAATAAAAATAAAGCGCTTTCATCGTTTGTCTTGAAATTAAAACGCCCAGGGGGGATTTTCCCAACCATTACCACTATTGTAGGAAAAACTCGTCCACATATTCTTAGAATTTAAAGAAAAAGCTACCCACAATAACCTGGTGTTATATTTTGTATAAAACTAACTTCATCAGTCATGAGTCCCTTTTCAGAATTTTATAAATGTTTACGGCAATTTTTGGGGACGAACTACCGCTGTTCTAAATAGTGCTACGGAAGAAACATTATGTCGACTTAAAATTAACATCACCTTGTTTACTAAGTCGGCATTTTTTCGCTGAGATAAAAGATCTGTGATACTCAATATTTCATAAGGATTAAACGAGAATGCTTAGATGACTATACAACTGCTTAATGAAAATAAGTTTACAGGCAGGACCTTCTTGCATATTGGCTTCTTTTTTCACGAATAATACTCTCTCTTTTAAACTTCAAAGGTTGGAATGTTTTGTGAAAATTTGCAAGAATTTAAAATGAAAACAAGGTAATGACTGTTTTGTTTTTTTATTCTTCTTTTAGTTTTTCCGGGATCATTTCTTTTCCAATTTATGATTTGCATACTGTGAAAATCCTTTCATTTTCCTTGATAAAAGCACGTCGAGTAATTGATGGTCAGTTTGTTTGAAGGAAGAACTTGTGTAAACTTATACAAATTCTTTAGTTTAAATAAAGTTATAGGTACAAATAGGCCCTTTTCGTTTTATTGTTAACCTGGTTTTGCGAGGTACTAATGCCTTTTTGAATTAAGAGATCTCCATACTGTGAAAACTCTTTCATTTTCCTTAAAAGCACACATATGAATTAATGGAAAGTTGCGACACTTTTTCACATAATTTTTTGTTATCTACTGCCTATTAAATGGAGAGTGAAAAGGGCGCCAGCAGTGGCTTTTTGACCATTATCAAAGTTGAAAGGTTGATGGGCTTACAATCAGTGGGCAAATCATCAAACATCCTCTGTGGCGGTCTATGGAGGAGTGTTTTCAATAAAAAAAAACACATAGCATTGCCTGACATTTTAAAAGGAAAGCACTCCTCCACTGTGAGAGAGACTGTAATAATTTTTCACACTGGGAATCTTCATTGTTTCGATCAACGTCATTCCCAGCAGGCAAAATCGTGAAAAAACCCATGTGGAGGAGTGTTTTTCTATTTTAAACGGTACGCAGCCTTCGTAGGGTTTTTATTTATTTTGCCCACTGGATTATCAAAGAATGAATTTCTTTTGTAACAAAAAAATCATTGTTTCGTGTGTTACCAGAGAGGATCCTTTATTGAGTGGCCATAAGCGTATTTGTATTGCACTGTGTGGTACAAAATCCGCCATGGTGGAATGCATTTAATATAAAACACAAGTTTTATTGAAAAATAATAAAAATCTCACCAGAAGATGAAAGTGATAGACAGGCATTGTTTGTCTCAGATACCTAAAACAAGAAGAAAAAGAAATATTTTATGAGGCCTGGATGCCAACCCTAAAATTTAAGGTCAAAAATTATTAAAAGTAAATTGAAGCTGTCTGAGGTCTCACATTTAGCACGAAAAATTTCTTAATAATGGTAAGAAGTTTACTTTTTCTCCCAAAAAAAAAATGGAAAAAATGAAAAACTGACCTAGCCATAATTCAAAAAAGACGTTTTCATTTCCGACGTTCATCGACGCGAATAACGTTGAATGAACTAAAAAATGTTACATGATTAAAAAAATCAAATTAAAAAAAAATAAAGAGATAAAGAAATCTGAAAATGTTAGAAGAAACTTCAGTTCAGACCTCAGTAAGGGCCCGACTATACAATAAAAACCACACTGCCTAGTATAGAAAAATGCGTGTAAGCATACGAAATGGGTGAAATAAATTATAATTTAATCTATTAAATTCTTAATTCTCCCTCCTAAACTGTGAAAAAATGTGGCGTGAATATTATCGCCTTCTTTTTCCCGAGTCCAAATAAAGGAGGTAAAAAAAGAACATATTGAAACAAAAACATGCTTTCTTTCCTCTAAAACATAGAATCTAAAATAAATTCTTGTATTCTGTTTCCCCAGATGGCAGTAGGTAAAGAAAATTTTATTATTATCCTTCAAAAAGTTATTTGTAAATTCTTTCCTTCTTTACCCAAAGTCACCGTAGAAAAACAGAAATATAAAGAAAGTATCTTGCCTTCCTCTAAAAATTACAATATGATTTGAATATTAGTGCCCTCTTTTTGCCAAGGTAAAAAGAAATATAAAATTGTGCTTGCTTTCTCTAAAAAGTAGAATTATTACAATACGAAATTTATTGCCTCATATTTTGCGAAGTCCACTGGGGTAAAAAGAAAGACAAAAAAGTTTGACTAAAAAACATTCATAAAATAATTAATGCTTTATTCTATTACATTATTCTATTTCCAAGTTATAGTACGTAAAAAGAACAAAAGTTCCATAACAGCATTAAGAACGTACTAAGTTTCAAATACATGTAATGTATAATAAGCATGTAGCTAAATGTATCAGCAAAGTTTTCATTGTTAAAAAATAAGTGAAAACTATGTAATATCATTTACAAAAAATAAATCTTTTCGTAATTACACAACATTGTCATTTGAAGCGATGGCCCATTAGATAGTGACAGTTTCTTAGGAAATGGTGGCTTTTGATCGAAAATAAAATTGTTGAAGTAAACCATGAAAGAAATACTAAGATCATTAAAAAAAAAGTTTGTCAAATAAATGTTTTATATTCAAACAAATTACACGAAAATATAATATAGAAAAAATGAGTGCCACAGTTGACCTTGTGTTATCATACACTGGCAATATCGGAGCAAAGAAAATATTGCCAACAGGCAGCAAGGTCTGTTGGCAAATTCTGATAGCACAGGACCATAATTTCAGAATAATAAACCAATAACTTGTTCAAACTCAGAAGAATAAGAACATAAAAGCATCTGCAAAAATTAATAAAAAACAATCGACAAACAGAAATAATTGAGATCTATCTTTTCAGCCTCCTAGGTGCTTCCTTTCCCAGAAAACCCTCCTGATACACTCCCACATCCTTCACTTCAAAATGTACATGTTTCTCTCTTTACAAACCACTTATCAATTGCTAAAAGATCTATGAATACTTTCAGCAGAAAAACATTTATTTAACCCTTTGAGTGCCAATGAAAAGAGCAGCGATAACTGAGAAAAACACTACAATCCTGGACACTGTCCTAGGTAGTAAACAAAGAAAGTTATATGATCATAGATTATAATATTTGTAATAAATAAATTATCTTTAACAATTTTAGTTTAAATTTTACTAGAATCATTTTACTCCTTCGAAGTCCCAACCTCAAACCCTTTCTTTTATTATTCTTATACATATACCAAAGAATGTTGTAAAAACTAACCAGACAGACACAATCCCACAGAATTAAGGTATTGTTGTCAGTCGGTACATGTCCATTGTGCATCCAAAAGATACTTACATAATACAAGATGTATGGTTTCTTTCGCCAATCCGCATTGTTCTCTTGATGCATGCTTTGTTCTCCCTATCTTTGAGAAGGTATTTGAATGACATAGTTTATACATGTCATGTTCTTTTCAAAATTTTCCTTTTTTCTTTTTTCTTTTCCTTTTTTCTATTTTTTATTTTCTTTGTTGTCTTTTTTAAAAGAGAGTACAGCGCATAACTTCACAGTAGCATTTTGAATTGTCACAAAATTCTATCAACATCATTTTAGTATTAATACATGTTAAAATCTGTGTAATAAATGTACAAAGAAAGGTACATCAAAATCTCGTGAAATTCCATATGAGGCAACTAGAAGCATCTTTGTACGTAAAAATGGAGAGCCAAATAACATTTTAATTTAAGCATTTTAAAAGTATTCATGAACAATCTATGCTAATTATTTTAGGGTTTGTTTACAAATTATGGACCATAGCGGTACATTTCTCCCGTTGTTTTTGACATTGGATCACTAACTAAACATGAAATTGGACATGTAGTTGTTTTAGTGGTCACATAAGAAGATATGCACCTGGAAAATCCATATCTTTGTATTTACATAGTTAAGGAACTGTGCAAAACACAAAGGAATGCTGTCAAATAAACTATCAACTATAATCATGTGATGAAGTAGAAAGTCCTTGATGTAAACAACATCAATAACAACAACTTGACACACAGAAAATAATAAGTTCCTGTTGTTTACAACTTTTTTGATATAATCAGACATAACAAAAACATTGCTCTCGCCAAATAAAACATAAATTCTCCCATAGAACTGACATGACAACCCATTAAAATACACAGCATTTCTCTGAAAAAAAATTGTTTGCCTTAATGAGAATTGCAATTGATTTTGATATACACTGATAATTGAAATTAAGCTGTAAATTATATCAATTTATTCAAATCATCTTGACCTGGGCATCTATATTGGGTATACATAGTGATTACAGCATATGGGCTAAAAGATACCATATTACAATGAGGAACTAAAATATATATATGGGAAAATGGTATATACAGTAAGTAAATTTTTGAAGCACTAAGTATAGAAATAGCAAATTGAATGATCCAAAAAACAATTAATTTAAGTTAAAGTAATTAATTTTCAGATGAAACAGATGCTAATTTTCTCATAACATTTTCAAAGAATAACAGAAATGCCAAAAAAAAGAACTGTTGCATAAGGTTTTTACACAGAGGACCCTTATCTGAATAAATAAATAATAAACACAAGAAAATAATCAATGAAGATCCCCATAAAATACTTATGAGTGTCTTATCTAACAAATCCTGCGCACTGAAATTTTCCGTAGCAAAACTTACCAAATATGTTTGAAAGAGCAGAGCATCAGAACAAATTTTCCTCGATTGTTCAAAAAAGTGGTCCTTAAATGTGCAAGATTTGTTAGATAGACCATCTGGCATCATACGTGACAAAATAAATACAGTATTTAAGACTATATGGCCAGTTTTTAAAAGGGACATACATATATAAATTAAAATTGACTTTTGGACCTCCTGTGTGCAGTGATCTAAGCTTATATACAAGTTAACTGGAGAGTACTCTTTAATCAAAACTATTTCTAACATTACGTATGAAATTAATGTAGTATGATTCATGCGCCTACTCTAAAATTGTTCAAGTCTTTATAGGATAAAGAGCATTTTTTGAATTATATATCTTGTTTACAAGAACATTCCAAAAGTTTAGATAATACTGGAGAGTAAAAAAGGCATTCTTCAACAAAAAAAGAAGAGAGAGATGTGGGGGGGGGGGGGGTGTGGTCTACTGCACACCTACCGTAGACTTAAGAATACTTTGAATATACAATCTTTTTAAATTTATATTTCATTTTCTCAATGATCAATTAAAAAAAAAAAAAAAAAAAATGTATATATTGAACAATCTATATACAATTTTCAGAAGATAAGAGATTTCTGCATACATATTTAGGCTTCCTTAAATAAAAAATGATCAGCAATCAGTATCATCTCAAATAATTATACATGCCATAACAATCACTATAATTTCACCTGACTTATAAAAGAATAGTCTGATTTACAATACAGTCAAAATGTATGTAGATCAAGACCTTCCAAGTCATTGCGATTCAATATTTTTCGAAAACTGAACAAAGTTAAAATACATATATACACCTGCAAAAATATTAATGTGACAATTACAGACTGTTCTGATCTAGTTTTTGTTGGTAATGCAAGTTAGTTGAAACTGGTAGTGCTCAATGATCAAGGCAAAGTCACCCCATGTAGTTTTTCATATCAGTTTTCACTGCAAATTTCTTATTCACATCGCAGATGAGAAATACTAAAAAAATGCTCAATTTTTTTATTCAGTGTTCAGCAAAAATCACTCACAGACTTCAGACTGGTTTTCCTAAAACAAAGGTTAACAATGTTACTGCTGGCCTTGATTAAAAAGCCTGAGTGTGAAATAAAAAAACTAAAATAATGTCTGTCCAATAAGTCCATAGATAGTGGTCTTTTTCTCCAGATTTTTCTTAAGTATAAAACATGAAAACAACAGGTAGAGGTCATGCTCATAGCTTATGTGAGCAAGTGCATATTCATGGTTTCATGTTAGGTATGTAAATAAGCCAATCTGTCCTGCAGCTGGCAACTAGCTCCAAAACACTAATAACAACAACAATTTGTGCTAGCAGAATTCACAAACGAAACATTTAAAAAGATATGTATGAAATGAAAGAAATTTAATTCGCAACTATTATAAATTTTACCAAGCTTTGTAGAAAAAACCAACAGTTTTACTCGTTGAAGAAAGTTCAAACCAATAAAAAAGCTGCAAAAAATTAAAATTTCTTGTACGCTTCATTCATCCAGCCATGTAAACTTTTAGCTCAAAACATGTTGTTTTACACGAGAAAATGTAAACAACGCACGCGACTATGGCTACCATTTTTCAATATGCAGCGAAACAATAGCGATGGTCATGTTTCGTCTTTGTTTTCTGCGTAATTTACATGATTGAATTACATGTTTCGTGTGTGATTACATTTTTATCTTTATGTTAAATACTAAAGTGGATATGCCAGAGGGAAGGGCCTTTTTCAATAAAAAGAAAGCATTTGTTTAATTTTGTCTCAAAGTTTGGCTTTATCGAGCGCATTTCATCTACACCCTTGAGAAGTTTGAATATTTTGACTTTGCGAAGTCGAGGGGTTTCTATTCTGAAGTTACGATATCAGCAACAATAACATCATAAGCATAGTTTTTTTGTACTTTTTGTTTCAGTTTTGAGGTTGAAATAAATTCAAGACTTGGTATTGTTCGCTAATATTTCTCAATCACTTCCAGTCTTATTATCTTAATACTGTATAACCACTTCTGTGTCGGGAAAAAAAGGGTATCCCTAGCCAAAAAAATCAGGTTACATGTGTAACCATGATAATGCCTTTGAATTTTCGAGATGTCTACGAGATATTTTGACAACTTTCTTCGCGAGAAAGAAACAAGTCATACCATGCAGTATAACTTTTTGAATTATTTTTAGGAAGGAACTTGGAAGCGAGGATTTGTGAACATTCATTTGGTACGTCTGTACAAATCAAAAAGATTGAAAGTTCAAAACTCATCGAGAACGGCTAGTACCATCACCGTACCAAATTTTTCGCATCCTTATTGGTTTTAAGCTGTTTACAGACGTCTGGTCAGCACATATTGTTTCGTTCACATATCTCACAGCAATAAATCTTGGCGGTTACATTAGACTGTACCAGTTCCTCCCATGGTAAAATTAAAAATCTACTTACGTTGCTTCGTCTCAGCGTGAGACGACTCTGGTACAGGGTACGGTTACATTTAAGAAGAAATCAAAGTTCAAAGCAGTTCCTGTCAATTCTTATACTTATTCTATCGACGATTAATTTTCTAGATTAACCTCTTCTGTTCTACAAAACTAATAATAGCACACTAGCTACATGAAATGTACATCGAACTCAGGAGTTTTATGGTCAAAGGTTTTTTAAGAAATCGTTTTTATCAGGTGTTTCTAATGTTCTGAAGTTTATTGAAATCCTACCATCCTGATGATGTGATTATTATCAGTTTTTCATGAACTATTATCAATGAGGGTCCTGCCTTCCTGGAAACACCTCAGGACACCAAGCAGAACTAACAGTGGTTGGTGAATTTCACTACCGAAAGCCTCGCAAGGAATTCAAGAAATATCACAACACTCACAAGCCTCGTAAAGGAACATTTTGTAAGAGCTTGCACTTTCAATGAAATTGTTCTTATATGTAAAGAAATTGTTGCATTGTTTGTAATAATGAGATTCTACACGTTTTTTAATAAAAACATTCAAATTCAAGCAGGCCCTCGAACGTTCTTAATTTTTTTCGAATTTTAAGCGAAAAGATGTTCTTAATTTGTTCTTAATTATAGCAAGAAACAGGTTGAGCTCATTGAATTTAAAATCTTTTTCAAGAAAATAGCCTTTTGAAGCCTTTAAATGTTTTTAACAGGTTCCAAAATTTTTGCCATTTACAGCCTTACGTTCTTATATGATTTGTTCTCAACTTCAATTATTATCATTATTATTATAATAACTTATTCTAGGTAGATACCATTACGAGATTTTCAATAAAAAATTTGTCAATTACCGTCACGGTTGATTTCATACCTTTCTTTATGAAGATGTTATAATATATGTATGTGTAAATATAGATTTATAATACTAACGATTTTAAAATGGATAAATTTTCACATGGATTTCACTAGGATTTTTGCAAAACAAAAAAAAAGTCAAATAGTCATTCGCGAAATAAGATCCACGAAAAAATATATTCAATGAAGAAACTTTTAGGAGAAATTTTGAAATCTTATATACTTCTTATCCAAACGAAGTTTCTGCTGATTTCATTTAATTATTCAGTAAGAAATTAATATAATGGAATCTCTATAAAGCCGACACCATCGATGCAAAAAAACTGTCCGATTTAGAGAGATTTCCGCTTTATAAGGACCTTTCCAAAGAGAGTTTGACGATAAATCATTCCGTTCCGTTCCATGACATACTGCCCGTCTTATGGAGGTACCCGCCTTATAGGGTATCGGCTATATAAAGATTCCACTGTATCTGTACTTAAATAAGAGTATTTTGTAAACCTCTTACTCTTCTGAAAATGTTGTTCATATAAAAGTTAAAGCTAATACGAATAGAAATATTATAGTCGAATGTTTGATCTGTTTATTTACTGGTTATAGACATTTGAAACTTGAGAATAAAAAAAGAAGCCACCTTGATATGACCAAATAATTTCGAGCGATCAAAACCTAAAAGTGGAAGCTTTTACTTTAGACCATGATAAGATAAGAACAACTCTTTTCTAAGGCTCACCTTTTGCCAAAAACAACCGAAAAATCCCCTCTTTGACTGTTTTCCTGCATAATGAAAGAACTAAAATACTGTGACCTATGCTGTCGTACAGTTTCGACTGGGCGTATTGGCATTGTTTGAGCAAAAAAAGTAAGAACAAATCACTCAATAGAATAGGACAGCTAACTGAAACTGAAATTTACAGTCAATTGATCTTTTCGTTCTAAAGTAAAAGCATACCTTGAAAGTAAGGACTCACTCTTTGAATTCAATAATGAAAATCAAACTCTTTCCTCACTTTAAGCCTGAAAGGCTAGAAATCTTAATTTGGAATTTAAAAACATTCATAAAACAACTGAGGTGGGGAAATACAATTCACCTTTCAGATCTTGGCTGTTCGTATTTGATGCAGGGTGATCAGAATTTAAATTTTATTGGCCCGGATTATTTAGGCGTTATTTTAGTCACTTTTAGTCAAGGAGGTATGATTATTTGACTCACGTTGAGTACTTTCCATTGAAAGTCGAATTTTGACCAGTAGAATGGCGAAATACTTTTAGGCCACGAGACAGAGGTTTTTTCTTTACAAGCAACTAAAGAAACTCATACATATCAAAAACCATCACCAATACCAGCAAAAATCAACCAAACCATGACATCCCAAAACACTCAAAACCATCACCATTACCAGCAAAAATAAAAAAAACCATGACATCTCACAACAGAAACATTCAACACTGTCAGCATTACCAGCAACAATTAACCAAACCATGACATTCCACAGCAGAAACATTCAAAACCATCACCATTACCAGCAACAACAAAAATACCATGACATCTAACAACAAAAACATTCAACACTGTCAACATTACCAGCAACAAGCAACAAAACCATGAAATCTAACAACAGAAACATTCAACATTGTCAGCATTACCAGCAACAAGCAACAAAACCATGAAATCTAACAACATAAGCAATCAACACCATAATCATTACCGGCAACAATCAACAAAACCATGACATCTAACAACAGAAACATTCAACATTGTCCGCATTACCAGCAACAAGCAACAAAACCATGGCATTTTACAACAGAAACATTCAACAACATCACCATTTCCAGCAATAATCAACAAAACCGTGAAATACAACAGAAACATTCAATACCATCAGCATTACTAGCAACAGCAGGTTAATCCCACAAGCGAGAAAAATCTATTTATAGAAAGTAAGAAAATTCATTTGAGTAGAAACAAAATAACTGCATGGTGGCAAACAAGAAATTTCATTCTCGACCCACACACAAACACCGGCAGGGAGAAATTGTCAAATCTTTGCCAATTTCTGTTGTATTGACAATAGAAGATGGAATAAGCTGTGAAATTCCGTTATTAGCCCACACTTGAGCGGTCTTAAGTCATCGGTATTAGGACAGGAAAAAACAAACAAGCCTAAAAATTGATCAATTTTGAGAATCAATTGCTTTCAATTTGGTAAAAAAGGAGTGGATGGGACTTCCTGGGGACAACTAAAGACGTCTTCTTACGGTCTAAGTAATCTTATAACGGAGTGAGAACCTATATAAATAAGTCAACCCTAATTAATTTTATATAGATTGGAATTTCAGAAATGTCTTCAAAATTGAGCTTGCGATTGAAGGGAAGCCTCAACCGACTTTCAAGCGTGAAGTGGGATCACAGCGGCTCAAAGGCATACAGAAACTTTCACATACATAGTTAATGTAAATGTTAACTCAAAATATTTTTGAACTGGATAATATGTTTGCTAGAAACCATTCAATAACCCCAAGTAATAAAGTTGTAAAAGGGACACAAGGAAAGCCCGAAAATTGATGATAACAGTTCTTCTGTAAAATTGAATTGGCTATCCTATCCTTGGGAAATATGAATAATAATTTTCAAAAGCATTCTTCTCTTTATTGAGAAGAGTTCCATAAAATTGAAAAAGCTCTTGAGTAAAAGTGCATTATATGAACCAAAGTGTGGTACATAAGAAAAAGTTGGATCGTCATTGATAACAGTTCTGTAGAGCTATGATAGGTCTCTAGAACTGAAGAGGCATTCTTGGATGAATATGATGGGTATGATGTATATGATGGATATGACCGCTAATGGAAACAAAACAAAAATCTTTTCCACACAATGAAGACAGAACCCTCAATGAAAACTGTATTCAAGTATTCAAACAGAACTGTATCATGAGTGAAAATGCATGAACAAAAGTTTACTTTCCTCGGCAAGTATGAGTGATATGATCAAAAGACTTCTACAAAAGGAAAGATCCCTTATAGCCCTGTGGAATCGAACATATTTCACTGTGTGAAATAACGATCCCTGTTAGCACAAAACGATAGTCTTGTGCTGACTGGGATAAAGATCAAATGTGGGATTGTCAATGTCGGATCCTCACAGATGACATTTCTTTAGATTTGCTGTCCTTGGTAAAAATGAATTTTTCCTTCTAAATGACATAATCCATTTTCGTGTCTTGCTAACCAAAAAACCACAACACATTTACAACAAGTTTCACGTGTGAACACGCACAAAACTGAAGTCCGAGTCTAAGTTCACTCATTGGCCTAAATAAACAAACAAGTAAGCTCGCCCCCAATACGATCGATTTGTTTACCTTCCGAAAGCGGAGATTAACAAGATCATACATTTTTTGACACAGGAACAGAAACGGCAAATTCGTGGCAAAACAATAACAAATGGTGTCCGTTGACTCCGCAAACACGTACGGAATATTAAGAAAATTTCGTCATTGGAAATTTTTCTTAGTCGGCGAAAGATTTTTCGTCACATTGGCCAATGTAAGCCTAATTCTTCTTATAACTATTTATAAACTATATATAAAATTTTATCAGGTCAAATTTGAGCCACTTTTCCCCGCCGACGTTTTCCAACTGAAGTCTTTTTTAAACAAATTCCATTGTTATGGATGTCTACTATTTATCTATAATGGTTTTCTTCGGTTATGTTTGTACTGTTGTCAACCTTGGCCGTTCCTTTAAAACATAGACGAATTTTTTCATATTTCATCCAAGGCAGCCTTTTCAGTACTTTTTGAACTGTTATTAATTACTCCTTTTCTTGTGAAACATCTTTGATTACTTATAAGTTATTATTTACCCAGAATTTCCTCTTCAGATCTTCTACACTGTTGTCAATGAGGATTCTTTGAAGTCCTATGATTTTTTCATGGTTAACCAGGACAGCCTCTTCATCTTTTCTGAACCATTATAGAAGAAGATTCTGCTTTCCTGGAAACACCTAGGGTCATGAAGACGTCATCATTTCAAAATGGCGGCGGGGCAAATTGGACTTTATTTTTATGGAAACATGATGGCTTATTTATGAAAGATCTTCCTTTTGACTTTCAGAAAATCAAAACAAAATTAAAAAGTCTCAATTCGTTTAAGAGATTAGCTCTGTAAAAAAGAGTATATCTATTTCTCAAAAAATCGACATTATTTTGTGATGACATCATCAGGTAACCATAGCAACCATAACAACCAAAAATCCCCCCTCCCGTTCCCAAAATTAATGAATTGCACTTAATCAAAAAACATCAATAATAGAGAAGCCTAAATTAACTGTGACGAAACATCAATAGTCTCGATATAAGAACCATTAAATTAAGACCCCCAAGGTGGATTTTCGCTTCACTTGTACTTATAATTAGAAAAAAAAGAGCAAAAGGTTTTTTATTAATTAAGGTAATCTTTCTGGTATCATGTGGTATCAACAGTAAATAGAAATTTTTGTTGCAGAGATTTTCTAACGAAAAACAGAATGGATAAAGATAATTCTTCAATTTCCAACTTACACGTAGGCCTCAGATTGTTCATAGTCTGTTCTTACTTTTAAACCAAAATAAAGCCTTTTGTTCCTATAAGAGTGACGTTTCAGATATAGCCCACTGAATGGCAATAGAATAACTATAGTCGGTAAAATCCCGAATCAACGTCTGTATAGGAATTGCGTGCCATCTAAACAAAAATACTTTCCGCTTGTTGGTGTTTTTGCATAGGTTATACTTAAAAGAGGTATCTTAAGTCAAGAATTCGTTTGTCACAGAGATTATTCGAAACATAAAACAATGTAATAGCTTAGACAATAGTAATTTAAATTTAAGAATTTAAGAAATGCTTACTGGAAACTTTTACAACGGAACACCATCGGTGCAAAAAAATGTTCCCACCTTAGAGAGAGGTCCACTGTATATGGATGTTATCAAAGGGAGTTTGACTGTAAATAATTCCGTTTTATTCCTTGACTTACTGTCCGTCTTATGGACGTGTCCGCCTTATGGGGTGTCCGAATGATCAAATAACAGATGTAAATAAGAATATCTTCAAAGTCAAATCTTCTTTAAAATCAATCCCCTTTAAAGACTCCTCAACATCAATGATACGTGCTGTCCTGGAATTTCGTAGAAGTGTTCATATGACTTAGTATTGAATGTAAATATAAAATGAGCACATTAAAGATAACAATCAACTGATAATGCCAGTAAACGGAATACGTGCTGTTCTGGAATTTCACGGAGTTGTTGTTCATATTATGGGCAGTATTTACGGAAATGAGCACATAAAGCTAACATGCAACACGTGACCTGACTTTAGTGACCGACGGGACAGTGCCTCTGGTGATTTAAACTGGTTGCTTATAAAAAATACTTTCAGATGTTTTCAAGTTTAAAAATCAGAACTTGGTTACCAGGCTACCGTTTATCATTCAAAAGATTGAAAATTCAGTTCCTTATAAACTCGTTGCTTATAAAAAATACTTTTTCAGGATGCTTCGAAGCTTTCAATTACAACAACCGTATTCCAATCATAAGATCAAAATAAAATTAAAAAACATGTAAAATTGGAGATATACAAACCACTATGAATAAATGGGGGATAGAAAACATTCACAAACGCGGTCAGGATTAGTGTTATACAAGCAAATATGTGTTCAACACTCATCTACCTACAAAGATTTAAGCTATAGAAGGTTCTGAGGACATTCAAAAGACGTACCAATAGGCCGAAGGGGGAGAGCCCGATGAAGTGAATAAAAGCGTTTCATAATAAGAGTTTGTGGTATCAATTTATGTGTTATCTTTGTCGTAAAAAAGACGTGTGAAGTTATGTAAAATTATCGATCGAGATAAGCAGAAATGTATGGCAATTATTTTCCCATAACACCTTCCCCAAGGTGTAAGAACTGTAAATGAGGCTTTTGTCTTCACGAAAACACTTACAGGGAAGTCTGTCCATATTACCTTAACTGTTAACAATAACAGTCCCGCCTTCCATGAAACACCTACAGAAATTATTTACCCAGGAGACGAAATTTGTCATAATATTATCACTATAACAGTATTTTTCGAATATCGCTATTTTAGCGAATCGGGGGAAATTCGCGAAAATACGTGCATAGATTTTTTACCAAGGAAATCCTACCAATGACAACTATGTTTGTCATGGAATTCTAATTTTTTTTACTGTCCTGGGCCCCTGTTGAAGGATCTAGGAGCTCCGTGACCCATGCACCAGGGAGCGATCCCCGGCCAAGAAAAATACCAAAGATCCATAGACTCCTAAACTATCAGTGAGGATCCTGCTATTCTGGAAATACCTGTATTGCTTCTTCAATATTGCAGAATTAAAATAAATGAGGCTTTGGTCCTGTTACCCTGGAAACACCTTCATGAATCTTATGGAATTATTATTAGAATACTTACTTATCTAGATATATTAGGTAATAAAGAGAAAAATCTAATGGAATCTAATGATTGTGGTGTACTTCCGAATTATTGGCCTAGATTAAAGCGAGCCTATTTTGGATGTATAGGTAACAAATACAGAGGAACATTTTCCAGTCTTAATATAGCTAATTAGTTGAAAAAAAGATACCAAGAGAAAAAATATAGAATACTAAAATTAATGTTAATTAAATATTGACGCAGAGTCATTAAGTAAAGTAAATTGCACTGTTTTTGCGGACTCTTTGAAGTCTTCTGCATTGTGCTTTGGAAATTAGATCATAATTAACCTTTGAAACTAAGCCTGCAACTCCAGTAATTTTTACATGCGATTTCCTAATACCTTAATTGTAATTCTTTGAGCTACTAATAATCATTAGCAACTCAAATTCTATAATAATTATGAAATACATCATTGTTTTGCATGACTAGTTTTTTCTGTTGGAAAATTCGCGAGTCAATTTAACTTATTTTTTAGTTAGTCTGATTTGACTTTATCCGATGAAACACATAGTACAGGCAAAAGGTGACGAAAATTTAGTCCGAAACGAATAATTTTCAGAAGCATCCAACGAGCCCAAAATACAAAATATCTGTTCTTTTTTTCCAGGAAGGTCACTTTGACAAAGAATCTAGCCAAACCAAATGGTCTCAGAACACATTGTATTCTTTTGGAGACTAGAATTTTAGATTTAGACATAAAAATATAAGAGCCCAAAACACAAAATATCCCATTTTACTTTCGTCCAACGAACGCAACTTGTTCGGTTGGGTAGCGATAGGATAAACAACGATCCACTTTTACTAATAGCAAGGTTAACCTATTAACTTAATTTTTCAAATAAGCATCTACCTCGAATATGCGTCGCAATATTTTAATTAATTAAGTTAATTGCGGAACTAAAATTCGAATTTTAAAATATCTTTATTGAGAGATATATTGAGGAAATTTTGAAAATTTCATCCCTAAAAATACCATTTGCATAAATTTTTTAAAAGCTGCCTAAAACAAAACTTGTTTGCCGTATATAACACTTTTCATCACTTCCTGCTGAATGACTTGTTTCAATGGTAAGTCTAGCAAAGTATTACGTTATACAACAGTTGCATGTCACGCCACGGCAATGATCTCATTATTCATGTGTCAGCAAGGATTAAACTCAGCTTGGGTTAAAAGATATTGACAGTTCGATTGGTTCCAAGCGTATAAAGAATGCAGCACTAATAAATGTATATCAATCAAGTCTTTTGTGATTTGGTATGAATAGTAATGAATTCCTTAACCTTTTAATGTACCAGGCAACTGTCAACTAGACATGACTGAAAAATTTTTTTTACGGTCCTGAAGCTCCTTGGTGGGGACCTAGGAAGCTGTCCTATTTATGTTTTAATTTAGCCAAAATCTTGGAATTTTGCGCCAATAAAGGGCTGATTACAAATTTATATTTTAGGGAAAAGCTTGAGCCTTTTTGGAAATTAAACTGCCTGGAGTTCGCCAGTTAACACTCTCGTTCCCGAATCAAGTTTCTTTTCAAATGAGTGCAATCTTAAACTACCTTAACGGGAACGCTTGAAGTCTTGTAATTCATAATATAGATTTTTACAAAAAACACCTGGTATTTAAGTTTGTCAAAAGTTACATTCAAAGATTTTCGAAAAACCCCCTGATGATAACTTAAGTCTTCATAGACTTTTTCAAAATTCTAGGAGGTCAGCAAAACATTTTTGGAGCCATTCTCTTTATCAAACCGATAAAATTTGAAAGCCTTCAAATCATTCAAAAATATTTTCCCCTTTTTCTTTAAAAACTCGCAGAAATTAGGTAATTTTAAACGTCCTTTCAAGCTATACATATTCAGGATGTAGGGTTTTTGGAACATGGTTTGATTCGAAAGTTTAATTAATAATTAAAAAGCCTGGAAGTTCAGTATTTTCTGAATTCTGAAAACCTTAAGAATAAAACACACTTATCCCTTAGGTTTGGAGTTGAGCATCTTCTTGGATGACAATAGTCAACGGCGCCTTGGGTTGTGCAAATAACGGTTTTACGGTGGCGTTATCTCTAGGGTTCTCTTTAGCCATGTAAAGTTTTGCAACGTGTCAAAAGAGAGTGCATTGTTGATACAGAAAGAAAAACAATTAATAATCATATCAAAGTTCGTGAAGGAAGGGAAATAAAATTAAATAATATATATTATATATATACGATCGCGTGACTGTCATCTACCGAGTGCGCACGAAAGAAACCGTGAAGAGAAATGGAAGAAAATGTTTTGTTATGAGATCAAAAAAACATCAAATCAGTGGTTAGATACAAGGAATTAATGAAAAGAGGTTTAGCTAAGGGAAAAGCGGGTTTTTGTACTGTTTATTCTTCTTAAAGCGACAAAACCTTGAAAGTTACAACCCACCAGGCACACGAGATCGTTTTGTTATTCATACAAACAGTTCATTGAACGTTGGAAAGACGACGAAAAGATGTTATTTGTCTGTTAGCACTACCACACTTTGACCTTTGCCATTCTTATAAATCAATTACAATCACCCAGGGAGAAAGATAGAACGAAAACGTGTGAATGGGAAACAAAAATATTGGCGGGAAATACGCCAAAGAAAGAATTTCTTTAATAAAAAGAAAATATTACGAAGCCTTTCAATGTTAAACTTTTGAAACAGTTTCAAACGTATACACTTTTTAGCAGGGAACACCGAGAAAATATTGAAAATTTCCTAAAACTTTGGCTTGAAATATTTTTGCAAACCAAAATTTTAATGTATAAAATGTTTAAATTTTTAAAAGTATTAATGTAGCAGGCAACACCGAAAAACCTTTTATGAACCATCTAACAATATTTTCATAAAACCGACCATTAAAATATTAAATTTTTAGAACTTATTTAAAATCAATAAACTGCTGGCAATACCAAGAAAATTTCAACATCATTGCATTTTCTTAAAAATTTCCCACAAAGTCAGCCATAAAGTGAGAACTTTTTTGAACCTTATTATAACATCATTCATTACGTTTTATGATTATGTAGGAGGAAAGAAAGCAATAAAAATAACAAAATTAAAGAATAATTTAACAATAAAGTCGTGGGAAGTATTCAATATAGGTCAATTAAAAGAACATCTCGTTATAGGTTGTGGCATAAACATTAGATCTCGTTCTTACCAGTAAAATTCTCGTTTTCTTGCCAACCCCATTGTGTGGTTTCTTCTCTTTTGATAACTTTGTGATTATGTGGTCCAACGTTTGCCTGAAAAAAAAAAATCAAAAAAATTGACAATACAATTTGAATAAATTTTGAATAAATTTTGTGTAAAATTATTTCTGGGGCATTACCCTATACATAAGAAATTCTTAGAATTTGAAAAGGACTTTTAATTTGGTTTTCCAAATCTGTTAACGTGTTAGCAAGCTACCAAATGTTAAAGGGATGTGTAAGAATTTGTTCCAAGCAGTTACCATAAATTTTTGGATAAAAGTGGCCAGAGATTTTACCCATTAAATAGAAGAACAGATAACATTATAAGAACACAGATTTGTCAACAACATATTTTTTAAAAGGTTGAATTTATCATAGCTCCATTGAAACCGAGTTATGCCCACAATGTTTAGCAAAAATGCCTAATGCTCCAATTTTGGAAAAATCAGTATCAAAGTTCTACCCTAACCACTAAAACAAACAAATTCGAACACCAATGGATTCTTTTCCCTCCCCTGCCATAAAAACATGGACATTTTATTCCCACAAACATTTTTGTGCCCTTCTTTTACATATATTGAAAACAACCCATTTCTCACCCATATTTAGGCGTTCGTTAATTTATTGTATATAGCGGCTAAATGTGAATTTTTCGCGAAAAGCTTCTACTTCACGTAATAAAATTCTAATACAATGTACAATATGAAACTTATCAAATGGAAATTTTGCATAAAATTACATTCTTTACTATATGAAAAACTATTTCCATAAAGAACAGCAATATAGGTATGAAAAAGCTATTATAAAGTGAGACGATTTCTATGATTGACAAACTTACATAAAAAATGAATTGGCTTAAATGTTTTAAGTGCGTCTTTTGAACGTTATGAATCCCTCAAAGGAGTACTGAGAAACAATGTTAAAGTCCTAAAAACCTGTCTAAATACATCTTTCGAACATTGTAAGGACGTCATTTGAACGTCTCTGACACGCCCGAGTAAGGTTACCCACCGGTGTTTTATCGAGCCATTAATTTGTGAAGTCATCGTGATATACTGCATTTCTTGGTTTTCCAAATCTGCTTAAACTCTCTTTACACTTTAATCAAGTAACAAGGAAGGTCGTGGACCATCCAACAAGATAGAACTTAAGTATATTTAGATGAAAATATTCTCATTCGCTAAAGTTTTCCATAGAAAAGTCTGTTAAAAATGTTTGGAATCAACAAAATATCGAGACATATTTGCCTTGATTAGCCAAAAATATTTTCAAGACTTCACTATGGGAAACTTTATTGAGGAAACATTATCATCTTAACTATATGACTGCCCTTACCAATTTGTCATTTGGGATTCTGGTGTTTTAGTTGTCATGAAACTATTGTTGCGTGTGTATTACAACCAAAAAATCGTGACATGGCGAAACAAAAAAGCACACAACAAAAGAGGATGAAAAGATTCAATAACTTTTTAAGTAAAAAAGCTTAACTGAAAATACAAAACGAATTTCCTTATATAAAGGCAACGCCACAAAAACTAAACAGCACGCACTTATCTATTTATACACCGAGTAATTCGGCCATGTGTTTGATACAATTAACCGTCTGTATGAAGTTTTTTTTTGGTTCAATGTTCAAGATAAGCCATGAACCTATGGAATTCTAAAAGAATTAAGGATGACCTGTTGTTCTCATGGGGGGCTAGCTTTATATATGTTGGAGTGAGACACGAGACGAGGGACACAAAACAAGTCCATTAAAGCACAGCTGTTCACAGCGAAGATTCCCTTTTTTGATTCTTTACGAAAAATCCTACTTGGTCCGCTGGCACACAAGATGGTTGGCGATTTTTCGAATACATAATAAAAGAAAGTAAATCGCAATCTAAAAAATCGCAAACAAAAACAGGGGAGTTGTAGGTTGAAATTGACAACGCCTACTGTGAGAGCTTTACATTTTGTTAACCTACATTCAAACAGATTTTTATTTACTACTTCCAGCTTAACAGAATTTCTATTTTCATACAATATGAGAAAAGCGACAAATAAAACTTTGTTTCCAAGTGAAGTTCAACCAAATTTTAAAATAAAAGGTTTATTGATAAACCCGGTCCTAAAGTATGGAGGAGTGTTAACAAAGCACTGTGGAGGAGTGACATTGCTCCTGACAGAAAACCAGTCAAATTAGGGAAATCAAAAAGTACGTGTTTTTCCATGAATTATTCATTGATAAATAATTATTGGAAGTGATACTGTAAAGCACATTTCCAAAGTATTCTTATCTTTAATTATTTGAATTATCCATTTTAAACAAACAAAATTTTGGCGAGAAGTTCAAATTTTACACCCACCGTACAAAATTTTTCCAAACTAACTTAATAAATATAAATAAATTGTTTCAACCTTTCAAATGTTTGTCCATGATCAAATTTATTTGGCTGAGTGATTCTACTATTCGTTCCCAGTTTCAAATTTAAACAATTTTTCTTAAATTTTTTACTGAATGTTCAAAGTTTTAATCAAAACAACTTTGTTTCAAATTTATTCGATTAAATGCCCTACTAATTTCATAACTTTAATCTTTACTCAAAATCTAAATGTTTTAATCTTTAAAAGTTTTGTCCTAAATTATAAACATGACTGGGCTAAATTATTTTGCTTAAATGTTTATCATTTTTCATTTTTTTTTACCAACTAAACTTTACTAAATTGTTATAGTTTTATTCTTTCAAATTTTTTTTGACCGAAATCAACCATAAATGGTCATACAATTTTGATAAAATTCTCATTATTTCAATTTTCAAATATACTTTCGATCAAATTTCGGCCAAAAAATTGATTTTATTTTATTTTTTGCGCACGTTTTTAAGATTTTAGTTTTTTATCTATTTAAGTATTTCATGGCTTGAATAATGCTAATTCTTTTCCTAACAATCTTGATTCGGGTACATTATTGTACTAAGATTTATTAGTTTTAAGCTTTCAAAATGTTTTGTCCCAAATATAATTTTTTTTATCTAATGCTTTTACTAAATTTTTCATAGCTTGATAATCCTTTAAAATTTCCTTCAAAAATTTAACACGTTAAATTTTGAATTTAACAAGTTTCGTCTAGGTAAACTTCTTTTTTTGGTTAACTAATCTTAATGAAAAATTAAACCAGTCAAACTAATTCAAAATTGAAAACTCCAATAATTAACACAAAATTGCACAATCTTTGTTGAAAGTGTAAAATTTAACGAGTTCCTGGGACTAATCATTGGTTGAAATTATTTTTTGACATTATATATATGACATTTAACTCATTACAAGGCTCCAAACCGACCAATAAATGTCTATAAATAAATGGAAAATAGTGTGTTCCGGAGCAAAAAAGGCCAAATCTTTACGTTTCTTCACCGTTAAAACTGACAAAGATTTCCAAAACCTATAATTGGGGATTCTCCCAAATTGAGAACAAGTTTCGTAAAATCGAGGAATTGATCATAAAAAGTATCACAAAAGACTCCGCCATAGTTATTACCTGTCGTCATCTGGGATATCATTTTCTAGTTTGATGGTGGCAATTTTCGTATCAGTAAGTTTAGAATCAGCTGCTTCAAAACCAAGACATGTTCTTCCTATATTCGGGTTCATTTGCTGTCGGGGAAAGCCAGTCTGCAGTAACACCATAATCGAACAAGCTCACGATGAGGAATTCTTGATGATTTACATAAATAACAGGCTTTCATGAAAAAAACCACCGCTTTCGTTTCACAACAAACAACTGTAAACAAACGGGCGCGAAAATGACATCAGCCAAAAACAACACTTTTAATGTCAGCAGCTTAAGCGTGCAACAAACTGAACAAAGATACTGGTTCCAAATTCTACTTTTCGTTTTCATTCACTATTTTCATTAATTCCTATAATTTAGAAGCCAGTAGTTGGCACGAGTCATTAATACATATTTGATGTCCAATATTCCTTACTGATCATACTGATTATTTAAAGAGCGAAAATGAATAAAAATTTTGCACAAACCTTTTTGATAAATTTGCCTATTTCCACTTTGATTTTTAATGATATTGATTATACTGATCGTACTAATGAGTGTGATTGGTCAGTATAAAGAATAGAGTGATTCTACATTTACAAATCTTAACAGTAATCCTGATTCGCAATTTTTACTGTGATTATACTGTTAAAAAATCAGTAAAATCAATAACCCGTGTACTGGTTTTCCTACGGAATGCACATATACGACACGATTTTATTTTATATTCACGATCATTCCCCAATTTAGATACCAGTAGTTGCCAGAAATCATTGTTATATGCTAACCACTCATAGCGGTTGCACACAATTGAAGTAACGCTATATGTGATAAAAAATACCACTATATCACGGTTTATAATAAAAAGGAGTGGCTTGTTATGAAGCATCATGTAGATATTTTCCAACAACTTTCGTTATATTTTAAGCTGCCTATTTCCACTTTCTTAATCTTTAGATCCTCTATACATAGACTAATAGATAAATCAGTGAAGTCACTTCATCTTCTTGATATCTTTTAATCTCAAAATTTCGTTCTAGTAATAGTTTTCATTGCACTCTGATTCTAAATTTAAGATTCCTTAAAATCCCTGATAAAGTTGTTTTTACTTTTTTAGTTGATACGGTATCATAGGTCTATATACGTCTAGGTACGTTACTTGCTATTTTAAGAACAACCAGTAGCATGTCTAAGGTAGGTCGCACAACCCAGGAGGACATTATTGAAAAAAAATATTTAAATGAGGCCCTTAGGTGTTTCCAGGAAGGCAGGACCCTCATTTCATGAAGGTATAGGATCCTCACTGATAACAGTTCATAAAGAACTGAAGAGGCTGTCCTGGGTAAATATTCACACCATTAATTCATTCATGAATGTAATGAATTTTTGATCCCCTCCTGCGAACGTGACCTACTTCTGACAACCCATATTCAGACTGGAAGTTTCAAAAGTTAGAAAAAAAAACCAACAACATCTCAAGACTTGTAAGATATTGACTGAAAGAGAGAATTATAAATCTCTGTTGAAACAACAACAACAACCCAACTGACTGGTACAAAATTCATTGACTATAACATATTCCAATTGTACAGTAATACAGTATTCCAGCACCTAGCTTTGGTTACCTTGTCAAATTTATATTTCAGAGAACTGTGGCTTTTGCAAAGAAATAAACTACGCGCAATTTAAGAACATTTTGAGGCATTGCATCAAAAAAACTTTCAGAGGTTTTTAAGTGTTCTTACATTAAAAGGTGTATCAGGTCTTAAATGTCAGTATTGACGTATTTCTTAACTAACAGTTTCAGACGATTTTCATTTTTCGTAGGAATGCCTGTTAAATGTGATTGAATAATTGGAGGCAAATAATTCTATATAAATCAGTCTACTAAGTATATTCTACAGTCTTTCCAAAAGAGAAGTTCAGTCTGAAATCATTACTAAGACAACCTCTTGATGCTGTTACTACAAACGTGTCAAAAATATAAACTAACAGGAAAATCCCAGTTCCTTCTTTAGAAAGAACAATTAACTGTCCCATGGGACTTTTCGTATTTATTATAAATGCCATGCATTTTGGCAAGACTCATTACCAGCAATGAAATGAAATGGAGTTAATTGCTGTACACAACAATAAATTATCATGGTTTTTATAATCTTTTTCGTATCCGTTTTATTGCACCCACTGTCGTCATAGAAACACTGAAAGCTATGGCTTACTGGCTAACATACTTCACATATGTTTCCATAGTAAAGTCTTATTACTCCTTTTTTCGGTTGATCAAAGAAAATCTGTTTCGGTCTTTCACTTTTCCAATTCTACAGGCTTTTCTACGGAAAATTTGGGTGAGGAGAAATTGTCGTCAGAACGTACTAGAAGTATGTTTAGATGACAATTTCTGCTCACTTAAGTTTTCCATAAAAAACCCTATAAAAAGTTTGGACGAACGGAACATCGAGACAGATTTTCCTTGATGAACCGAAAAAAATTATGAGACTTCACTACGGGAAACTCTAGTGAAGACAAATGGACATCTGAACTATGTACTAGTAATGTTATATTAGAGGGGCGTTTGAAGGAAACATGAATGTGGGCGCAGGTAATTGATGAAATTAAATTTGTCTCTCGTTTCGCTTTTCCAATTTTACAGACTTTCTACGGAAAATTTGGGTGAGGAAAAATAGTTGTCTAAAATTACTCTGATCAGAGGAGCGTTTGAACGAGACCTAAACGTGGGTAGATAGTTAATGAAATTTAAGAAAAATACAGGCTTGGCTTTTTTCAAGTGAGTAGGTCGAAAAATATTAAGTTATAATTGGTGTCATAAGTTAACAAAGATATCAAGTTGCAAATGTACTTTTATGATGTTGCCAAGAGACCATCCAAATAAATTTTGAAATTAAATCACAATTTTTCATATCCAAACAGTTTATCTTGCATTTGAAGACCATTTAAATTTTCCTTAGTGGAGTCTCTTAAATCTGTTTGAATTATCGTGACAAATACTTCTGGATGACTCGTTCTTTCAAACAATTTTTACAGACTTCAATGCAGAAAACTTTAATGGTCTTCAAATGCAAGATAATCACACTCAACACTTGGTAACATCGATCATTGACATTTTCGGGACATTTCCTGATTGGAAGCTCGTGTAGTACGAATTCCGAGCAGTGTAAATACATACCATCAGTTCTAAATAACTTAACACCAAAACAGATTATCTTAGCCGCACTACTAAGGCGCTACGTGAAAGGTGGTCGGGCTCAAACCAGGAACCTTTCGATTGGCATGTGAGCGCTCTATCAAGTGAGTTATCGATCTTATCAATTAAAAAAGAAAAGAATTGATTTCGATAGAAATAAAAGCAAGAAGGAAGATTTTTCCTTGGACTCCTATTTTCATGAGTCGATCTGAGAGGCTGGAATATTTCTTGAATTAGGTTTCAACTCGATTTATCCTTACATTGTTCCAAAAAAATACTCCTTATGCTATACATGCAGATTTTTCTTGTTAGTTCAAACTAAAGGCAGGCCCTTTTTTAGAAGAAGTTTTTCTTTCGGACGCTGCCGCTCTTAATTTTGTCAAATAAAAGTTTCATTTTATCTAAAACTCTTAAAACTGGCACCTAGGTAGGAGTGCTGCTTGGTTATAATTGTCCTTTTACTTCTGAAAATGCCCTTTTGTCTGTTAACGGACGCGCCTTTATTTTCTAAAATAGGGCCTGAAAGGGTGTATCAAAAGTGTAGGCTATTGTAGAAAATGTCACGAGTATTCATCAAAAGCACCACAAAGTAAAACAAAGCCAAAATTTAAAGTTTCAAAGATTTCTATAAAATTGCGAATGGCTTTTTTTATGACAGGCTACATTTTTGTTGAGACACACTGTATTCATCTTTTTATTCCCGAAGAATTGAAAATGATTTGATTCATAAAAGTGCGAAAGTTTTCTCGCTTTGGAATATATAGCAATAGGTAGAGCGCTTTAAAGATAAGCCATTCCCACTTGAAATTGAACGCTCTTTAAAAGAAAATCGAGCCCTCAAGTTCTACACTTGTATGAATTGAGATGTTAGGCGGTAACCAGGGGCTGAAAGGGTTAAAAACTTTAATTATTGAGTGTACAAAAAATAATTCAAAATGTTTTTCCTCTTTCATACACAACTTAAAGAAAGAAAGCAGACTATGGTAGTTCTTGAATTTTGAACTTAAACCTCCAGAGTATTCGATAGCCTTTTTCTTTTATAAGTACAAAGGTTACAAGAACATTGACTCTCAGATTGCATAAATAACTAAGAGGCCGTTTATATGAAAATGGGGTTTCCTTTGACACCGAAATGAAATTTCATTTCTGTCTTTTTGACTGAAATGAGTTCATTTCGGGTAGTTTCGAGTCGTGACTTTCAAAATGGTGCAAAAATACTGTGCCCTAACTTCAAAATAGAAGACGCTAAATTTCATCGCTCTTTTTGACTCACACTGTATGACAAATTTAAGACGCTAAATTAAGTTAAAATGTTATAATCGCTTTTTCTGACTCACTCTGTTTAACTAAGGCAAGGCTTGACTACTACCCAAAAGACTCCATCAACTTTCGAATGAGCTTTCTTCAGATGCTAAATTTAGCTAATTTATCTTATTAAAGTTTAAGTCGAAATTCCTTTAAAAAAAAAGGGATAACTATGTATCCATGAAACTTGTACAGTAATCTTCCCTACATTTCCAGTGGTTTCATTAATGTAAATCTACACACATAAACGCTGTGCGTCCCACATAAACAAAAGCTATATTCTCAAATTCCTATTTTCTATTCTGGAGAGGACTGACACTTAAAAAGTATTAATTTCGTGGTTGAAAAAATGGATAATATTCCGCGAATTATTCGCGATTTCTTGAAAACCAACGAAGCCGCGAAATTTTCTACCAACGAAGGTTTTTACAATTACAGTAGCTGATTAAATCAAACAAACAAATCAGAAATTTCATGCAAAAAAAGCCATCCAGCACATCTTCTTTTTTCGTGAGTTAGAAACAAAAAAAGGCAACATCAGCTTTTAAAACCTGCACGCTAATGAAAATATCAAAAAATGTTCCTATTCTGCATTGAATTGAAACATTTTAAAATCAACTCATAGTAGAGAATACTGTATGCTGATTCGAAATATTTACAAATATTTCGATTCATTTTCAGAACACAAACACGATCCGAAGTAAAATATACATACTAACATTAAAACAGTTCATTTGTATCCGCTATTTTTACAACTAAGAACATGTAAACATTATGTTGTATATAAAATATTAGCAATTTTTTGTATTATGATTAATTAATTATCATAAATATTTTAAAATTTAATAAACTAAGAATGAGTTTCACCCGGTCCTGTCAAGAATCTCGACATGAGGTTGTTTATGCTTGAAAAAAATACTCAGGCTTTTTGAAAACGTAGAGTTTCATTCATTTTTTTCTCAAAGCAGGATAAATGATTCGAGAGTGGTAACTTAGCTTTTTTGTTTATTTAAATTTAACCTTTTCACCCTCCCTCCTCTTAATGGACCACGGCTGACCCAAAATAATAATATTGAAACTACTAATATTGAAAGTGATTGAAAAGTGTCAAGATGACCTGATCAAATTCCTACTTAGTTTCATGGACGCTAAAGGGACCAAATTTGTTCAAAACACCAAAATCAAAAGTAATTAAAATTATGCAAATGTTTGAAGCCTTTCCAAACTTTAAGAGGCCGTTTACATGAGAATTTCATTTCGAGCGAAATGAAATTTATTTTAAAAGTCACCACTACCAGAACTACCAGAAATGAACTTATTTCGGTCAAAATAACAGAAATTAAATTTCATTTCGGTGTCAAAGGAAACCCCTTAAGTGGTTACAATTAATGGCATTGTTAAAAAAATTTCATTTTTCCCGAAATGAAATTCTCATGTAAACGGTCTCTAACACATCAGGGATAATCAGCCAAATGAGTAGATATATTCAGCCGTTGGAGATTTGGGCTTCGTTGGTACCAGAGAAACTTTGTCAAATAATTACCAAGAATTGTAGGAACTATGACGAAACAATTTAAAAAAAGAGGAAGTCTATTATAGTTTATAAGTTATTACGAAGGAATGGTATAGACAATCAAAATTACAGCAAATTTGAAATAAACAAATCTCTTGTTTTATCCCAAAAGACTCAGACTAATCCTTTAAAATAATTGAACTACTCCAAACAATTAAAACAAATCATTAACATAAAATTACTTAACATGCACAAAAGAAATATCAAAATATTTAATTATTGATTTGGAATAAACATTAGAAATAGAATTTGAACTCATATTTACCAAGAACAGTCACTCAAATTCTGCATTAGAATGTTATCGATGAGAGTACCCCATATAAATAGGGTTAACGCACAAAAAACGTCAAATTCCACAGGTCGATACCCATTCGTAAAAGCTCATTCATGTCAAGTGATGGAAAAGGAATGTTCAAAAGCTTCATGTCAAGTGATGGAACATAAATGTTCAAAAGATGTCAAATTCCGCATAAGCACAAACAAAAAACCTAGCTTTTTCATTAAAAAACTTTAATTATTTAAAAGTTATTCAAGAAAACTGACAAGGGGGATCTTTCTTTCTCCCCATATAAAATAGGGTTAACGCTGGGAAAATGTCAAATTTCACAGGGCGACACCATTTCGTAAACTCTCATTCATGTCAAGTGATGGAATGTTCAAAAGATGTCAAATTCCGAAATTAAGTTGTCAAATTCGCGAAATTTAAAATTCTCCTATACAGACGTAAAAAAATGAATTTTTTATATGTGAACGAAAGTGACTTAACCACGAAAATTTCTTCCCACGAAATTTTCTTCACATAAGGTACATTTGTGACGGTCTGTGGGAAAAGGGGGGCTCCACCCGCTGGCAAAATCACACACGCAATTTGCGTGTCGCTTAAATAGAAATGCACTTCTCCACAGACGTTTTTTCAAGATTTTGAGAGGTAAAGAAGTAAATTACGGTTGGTTTGTACCCCCTTTTCCCATAGACTGTCGCATTTGCAACCAAAAGCCTTGTAAAGAAGTCGAAGAGCCTATGGAGTTCTTAACTCAGAGTTACATTCAATTTTAAATTTTAAATTGTTGATTTTCAGAAAAGCTTGATCTCTTTCTGAAGTTTAACTTAGGTGAAGGGTCGGTTGGGCCTCCCTCTTAAAGTTCAAATTTGAAAGAATATCCAAAAGTTTTAAGAAAAAACGTTATCAATTTTGTCGAATTCGCTTCAGAAATATCAGTTACATGGTCAAAACAAGGCATTTTTCTGGCAATAGTTATTTGCCTGCTTTCGACCATCTTTCGTCAAACTAAGTAGCATCTTTAATATTTGACATAATGTATAATTTCCCTCCTTCGACTGAACCGTCTCTACTCTGAAAAATTTCTATAGGAGTTGCCCACCGTTTTATAATTATTATACTAAAACTAATGCTCGGACACTATTGTTCCTTCTTCAATATCTGATAGAAGTCAATAAATTTGTTGTCGTATGGAATATTTTATAAAGTGGAACAATTTTATCAAAATTTTCAAAAAAAAGCACTGAAATTGAAGCAGACGAAAAATAAAGAAATTTAGTTTTCTTGAAACAATGAAAAAACTTCTTGAATAATAAAAATATTAGAAGTTATTATCATGTTTAAAATCGCAAATAATTTCAAATTTCTATCATGAAAAATACCAAAATTTTTATCATTCCGGTAAACAGTTGATTTTCTTCTTCGATTTCTTCGCTCTTTTACTTTTTTCGATTCTGTAACAAAAATTAAATCTTTCCGACGAAACAAAATTTATTGATCTTTATGAAGTTTGACCATTTAGTGCAATGAATAAATATAGACTTCAGAATGTAGTCCATTTTCAACTTTCAACTCTCAAGCCTCCATAATAGGAAAATAGTTGTCGCGCGCGAACGAGAAAGAAACCACTTCGTTTTCTGTACTGGAAACACAAGAGTTAGAGTGCCATAAGCCTTTCAGTGCAGATGTCCTGTGAACTGAACATAGTTGGAAATTAAATTTTATACAGTCCTGGATCGCTGGACATAGACGCAGAACAATCTACGCCCTAGAAAATCGTAAACAGTTCCCTGTCAGCAATTACATTTAATAGAAAAATAGGAATTCTACATATCCCAAAATAGGAACATGAAGGATTAAATGTTTGTGCAACTTTGATAACTCTTAACTGGGACTAGTATGGTTGCACAATCTAATTTTCAGCAAAACTTCATTTATTCTGTATACTCTCATAATAATACCAACATTTAAGATCCTCTATAAAAACATTTCTAAAGCAAAATTTATTTTTATTTTTGCCACAAGTCGAAGGGAAATAGTCTTTTCCCTTGAAACCCAATCCCGAAAACACAAATAAAAGGCAATGCGAAGAAGCGCAATCACCACCATTTGATAGACCAAACACTTTGTTTTAACCCTTCACCTCAGTTTTTTCTGTTTCCGTTAAGACTTCCTGTCTAGACATTCCCTATTATGCGACTATTCATACAACGGATTCAGGCGTATCTCTTCGTGAATGTTTCGGGGTGTGCAAATTAATTACTTACTTTAATGATGTAATTGAGGAAGGTTGCTTCCAATATAGGATAAATAAATTGGTCGTGCAGCTAAAATTTACTTAACTTGATTTATAGCACTTTTCGATCCTTGACAGTGTCCGCCATACAGCGTAGGAGCTTAGCTATTCAGTTTTCTTTACCGATAAATATAGCACCAAACCTACGGTAACCTTTCAGTAATACAAAATCGTTTGAATGTATAATCAAGAAAAATGTCCAATATCATTAAAGCGTTATTACAATGCTTTGTTTTCGCAAAGACGTAACTATAGCAGAAAAGACAATGATAAATTTTCGTTGGTTGTACACTTGACTATAGATAATATTCCAGGACTTTGTATAATAGCGTAGTTAAATGAGACAAAGTCGAAGCCAGAATTGTATGCAATTTGTCCAGTCACTCGAGTTTTTCAAGGAAGTTGATAAAGGCAAATTGAGGACTGCAACAAATGGACAAAAAATGACGAAATTTCAATGTAGTTACTTAAATTTCGAAAAGTGTCGGAAGGCTCCATATGAAGTTGTTCTTAAGAAAGATGTGTGGAGTATGTTTATGAAGTAGTTTATCCTGTTACCACAGAAATTATCGGCGCTTTAAGGAGTGCTATTGGGTACTTGCTGCAGAGGAAAATTAAACTAATTAACCCTTATATCGCGGGAAACGTATTGTGACGGTCTATGGGAAAAGGGGACTTGGACATTTTTACCGCAACCATACTCCACCCGCTGGCAAAATCACAAAAATACGTCTGCGGAGGAGGTTATTTCTATTAAATAGAAATGCACTCCTCCACAGACGTTTTTCAAGATTTTGAGAGGTAAAGAAGTAAATTATGGTTGGTTTATGCCCCCTTTTCCCATAGACCGTCACATATATACGTTCAAAGACCATTATGCTCTTCAAGGAATATAACTCCTGAATGCTTGAAAATCACCCAGTTCAACTTTCCTAAATGAGAATGAAACGACCGCTCCAATGACTATATCTAAATAACCAGTTGTACTCCTTTCGATGTTCAGTAATTCAAGATTAAACCAAGAGAAGTTCTACAAAACCTCGGGAAATTTTGACCCCTTAAAAAATTGAAAAAATTCAGAATATGGTTGAAATTTTGTTGATTTGATATACGTGACCAATTTTAAGTGTGTTTTTGTTGGATGAATCACTATCCAAGCAAATAAACAAACAAAAAATCAATATATATGGAAAACAAGCTCATTGGGTGGCAACAAATACTGTCAAGTTCAACGCTAAGCGAACTTTTTCACCAACTCATGGAAATCGTATCGGGGATTCTAAACTTCGTGAAAGTGGTGAATTCATGATATCAGATTTGGAAAAATATTAAGAAGAAATTCAAAATTTGTAGGAAGATATTAGGAGAATATTAAATCATCAATTCGTTTTGCTGGTGTTACAATTTTCAACAAAACTGTGTTAAATGCAAATAAGACAGCATTTTCTTTATCAAAAAATCTTTACACGCTTTTTATAGCAGAAGTAAAGTTCGATCCGAGACGGGCTTTTTTTATTTTCTAAGGCTTTTTGTTTATTCTTTCTTATTTTGTTCTTGCAGAAATACCTTATCATACGTTGAAATGTGCACAGATGTTTTGTGTTTTATTGCAACAAACAAACCAATCCAGCACATTTTTAGTTTTTATAATTTTACCAAAAATTCCGTATATAAATTTTTAAGCCCCCTGTCCTTCAGTTTGTTATTTGATTTCAATTGGAATCATCTGTGTCAAGGATTGTTCAGATTTTTCAGTGTAGTTTTAGGCTTGTATTCTTATAAAATAAAAAAAGATGATTTCAATAACTTCCTTTAAAAACAACCAAATCGGCTAAGCTCAACCACATATTTGCTAAAATATCTTATTTTGTCAATAGTAAAAATTAAATTTTACAAAAGTGGACGTGATGTTTACAATTCTTTATTTGCAACGTGTAAAAACCGCAAAAATAAATTCCGCAAAATCAAAACAAAATTTGAAGCCTCATTCACAGAAATAAATCCCACACTTTACTTATTAAAGTAAGTACACTTTCTCATAACAATTGCAGAAATCAATATAATATAAATACTACATTAAAATAATGAGAAAATAAAAAAACAATGGATAATCAAAATACATGTACTTTAATCAATAGAAATGTAGAAATGTAAATATTTTACAAATCTACGTATTCAGAGCATTATTCTTTAAAAAAAGATTTGCGCTCTTTCATTAAATTTACCAGCACTAGAATTTCAATCAAATTCAATCCAACTGTGAAATTCTAATACCGCGAAATGTCGTTCTCAAAATGTCGAAATATAAAAATATAAAAGTCGTACCACTTAGTTTGACTTAGGTTTACGCCGTCAACATATCCAACCTTTTTTAAGAATTTATCACGGAAAATGACGAAGGATAATTACAATGTTTACAACCTTTAAACAATGAAAAAACATTTTACTATTTTTAAAATATCTAATGCAACAGTATCGAATCAAAGATGTATAATGAAAGGAAAGGAAGCAGTTGATGTTCTTTTTTAACTAGGTTTGAAAATGTCGTAAATAGAAAGGCATCAAAAATAATGTGAACTGCTAAATCTTGTTACTTCCACTTACATTTAACATCACTTGAACATTTAAAAGATCGTTTTGCGCAAGTTTCGACATCTTTGGCTCAGCCACGAAATAAACATTTCATTAAATATTGGATATTGATTAACCCTTTCAGTGCCGGTATGTTAAAATATTGAGAAAAACCCATGCGGTGGAGTGTTTTTCTCTAAAAACGGCACGCAGGATAGGGTTTTTCCTGCAAAAACGGTCATCGGCACTTAAAGGGTTAAACCGTGAGACTGAAATATTTAATGTCGTAAAATTTTTGTGCTATCAACCGAATTTTAGAAACGGGCTCGCTGAAATTGTGAAGCTTTAAAAGTACAAAATTGATGTGTAAGCTTTCGGAAATTCCATTGTTCAGATAATAGCCGTGTCTTAAAAGTTTTAAAGGAACATTTGAAAGTAAAATTTTAATATTGAAAATCGTGAAGGAATAAAGTAGCATTCGAAAATGAACCAAAACGCGTTGTTGACAAGGCTGATGTCAAAATCATGTGAAACTTATCTTCTTCAATAAGAACCAGTAAATACCTTCAACCTTAGTTAGTTCTTATTTTCAGCTCGTTTTCATCCCAGATTGTTGTATTTGTTCTTGCTTCCAAACAATAATATAAATCTAAACACTTTTTGTAGCAAAATAATAGTATCATTCTAATATAACATACTTTGTATATACTGGCAAAACAAGTACTTTAAGCAGTATGTGGGACTGAGCCCTAGATCTTCAACTTGCTGGGTGATAGTTCTACCATTGAGCTAATTTGAAGTACCAGTCTCAAGGCGTTCTATTTCAATGGTACATGACAAATTTATTAGGTCTAAAATAAGTAATCTACGAAATAAGTTGAATGGATGTAGTACTGAATTAAAAATCACCACGCCTAACGCAATTATTTCACTTTGTTCTTATTTCTAGCAAACTGAACCAAGCACTACCTTACTCTCAGTGTGATCTTATTATTTTTGGTGCAATCTCTATAATTTGACTACCTATTATTCAAACTCTCTATATGTGACGGTCTATGAGAAAAGGGGACATAAAGCCAACCATAATTTACTTGTTTACCTCTCAAAATCATGAAACGTAAATTGCGTGTCGCTTAAATAGAAATGCACTCCTCCACAGACGTTTTTTAGTGATTTTGCCAGCGGGTGGAGTATGA
>JAUBWS010043213.1:0-12984 GCA_032270445.1 Darlingtonia californica | reverse complement strand
CGGCGGGCTAACTCACTTTTTGCCTAAACAGGAAACGGATAAAACGAAAAATTAATGAAATTAATGAAATTAATGAAGGGATGAAACAGCTAGGCTGGTTTACTTTACTCGATAACTTTTTTGAAATTCAAACTTGTTTTTCAAAGACAAATTCACTTGATGCATAATGAATCTACAGGTTCTTCACTAATCTACCGACTACGCTTTCGATGTGACTGTGAGATCTGATGTCATTACCGTAATTCGTAACGTTCACGAATGGAATGTAATTAGTTAAACCTGAACCCTATGTCGCATGTGTGCACAAGTTGGATGTTTTACGGATCATGCATCAGTCTCTGGATAGCATATATGTGCAAATGTTGACAAAATCTGGGAATATTCTATAAAAAGTTAAAATTACAACCAGAATTGCGCAGAAAAATCATAAAAACTTACCTTACGAATAGCGGCCCAATCTTCTAAAATATCCATTTCATTGAGCATGTAAATAATGTAAGGTCCTTCAAAAAAAAGAAGAAAAGAAACATTAATTAACTTCATTTTTTCTTTTCTTTTTTTGCGACTTCGCATATCAAACGCAAAACGGTATTCAAGCAAGAATGTTTAAGCTAAAATGTCTCAATGTGTTATTTTATTCAAAGTTCTCTGAATGATCCACATTATTAGGCACTAAAATAGAAAATTTTGCAATTTTGCTTCAATCTGTTTTACGAGCGAAATTGACATGACTTTTCAAAAAAATTAGCTATTTTCAAAACATATCCATAAAATTGAGTGGGGCTAAAAGCTAAAATGACTACAAAACATATTTGGTGCAGTTTTACGAAATACAAAAAATATTACAGTAGACTCTCGCTAAGTCGTACCCCGGTTAATTCGGACCATTCGCTAACTCGTGCTGATTTCGTGGTCCCTTCGGCCAAAAACTCCGCTTAACTCGGACTTTCACTTCGAATTAGTAAGATACAAGTTATCGAACGTACAAAAATTAAGTATATACGTTGTTTCAGTTTTCTAAAATTTGTTGTTTTGAAGAAGATTCGTACTTTTTCTTTATTATTTCTATTACAAGTTGAAAAGATTCCTGAGCTGTTTATAAATTTCTATATTGAAAAAGATTCGACATATGAGCTGTGTACGAGATTTCTTGAAGTATTCTATTTTCTTCATAATCTCGACAACCTCAGACGCTTTCAAAAAATCCGACTTATTGAGAGCTTCGCTTATAAAGGACTTTAGCTAAGTCGGACACTTTTTCCATTCCCCTTGAGTGTCCGAGTTAACGGGAGTCTATTGTACTTGATTTCTTATATGAAATATACATGTCGAAAGATAGAGGTCTTTGTAATAAGTGAATTCCTAAATGGCATAATTTAAGGGTAATATCACTTCGAAACTTCAACCAAAAAACGAAACTACAAAATGGATGGAATAAAACCTTCAGAAACCGAAAACTAGAAATTAAGAACTAGAAATTCAAATAGAAAATAGTTACAAAAATAGACCACAAAAGCGTGCGGTTTCCCTCCAGGAAAAAATAACTCCCACTACCAGACGGAATATGCAGGATGTTAAACAAGAAATGGTAAACCGTAAGAGAAACTGAGAATTGGCTTCTTGAGATTTTCGTAAACAACATAACAAACGAAAGAAACTAGAAAACGGAAAGAAAAGAGACCTAATATGGAATACTCCATACACTCAACACAAATATTTGATCCCCTTAAAGCTTGCAAGAAAGGTTTCGAGCAACAAAACACGCTATCAGAAAAGTCTGGGGACACAATCTATATAAATCTATATAACTCGAGAGTTTAATTTGGTCCGTATGTGATTTTGGTTTTATAGTAATTCTGTGTGGCAAGAGACTACAAAATAAAGACAGCATCCGCCGCGAGCAAAAATTGTTTAGATGTGAGAAGTTTATGCATAATTCTGACCCTCGGGCCTTGGACTTAATAGGAAGTAAATATAGCTAAGGCTTTTTTGCGGTCTACCGTTTTATGCATCAACAATTCAAAATTTAATTTTGAAGAAAAGAAAATATTCCGGAGGATGTTATTTTGTCTGGTTTCCTTCCACTCGATCCTTAAACAACTACCCTCCTTTTGGTGAAAATGACGTCAGCCAATTCCCCGACAAAGAGTCAAGCTATTTGAGATTTGTTGATATTTTGTTGGTCGTTCGTCGAGTAGATAGTACGTTGTTTATCATGAAGGAGAGAGATGCGGTTGTCTGGAATTACCTTGTTGTTGTTATTGTTATTGATTGTCCCGCGAAGTAGAATTCAAAAAATATGTCTGTCCCTTGCTACATGTTTTTCGTAAGCAAAACGTTTGTAAGCAATGAATGAATGAATGAGAGTTAAGTAATTACCCAGAATAATAGACTCTACATTTCTTCATGAAATGTTGTCAACATGTCCTGCCTTCCTGAAAACGCCTCAAGGCCACCACTTAGAATTAGCAATGATTAGCAAATCTAACTACCGTCAGCCTCAGGACTCCAGTTTGTGCGTCTAACGCCTTATCCCAGTGGGCAAAATAAGCAATGTGGAGGAGTGTTTTTGCACGATTTTGCCCGCTGGGATCCACTCGGCCAAGGCTCCACTAGCATATCACGGGGCTAAGATTTGAGGTCGAATTTTCGAACAATGCAGGCATCCGCAAACAAAAATTGAACCTGCGCGGTAACTGCACGCCTCGAGCTCTGTGCAAGATAAGTTAGATTCACCACATTTCATATGACACGCGATTTGAAGAGACGTGCAAATCAGTGATTTTAACAACGATGATGTGCGTTTTTTGGCTCATTCTAAAGAATTTAGGCGTGTGCAGAGGTGTGCACAAGATCAAAGCCTTTATATACTATTTTTAATAATAACAAAGCATATAAGAACGTAAGGCTTCCAATGGTAAAAAAGTTTAGAACCTGTTAAGAACATTTGAAGGCTTCAAAAGGCTATTTTCTTAAGAAGTAAATTGATTCCAACCTGCTTTTTGCTATAATTAAGAAGAATTTAAGAACATTTTTTTAGCTTAAAATCGGAAAATTTCATACGCATAAAACATGGGAAGAATATCTATCACCAAATGTAGGTCAAGTACCATCGAATTTCGACGATTTATTTCCCTTTATTGCCCGAACTTCTTTGTTGTATATTGAGGTAATTATTTACTATCATCAAGAAAACAGAAAAAAATACTGTCTGTCAGCACGCTATGTCAATAACATTGACAAGATAGAAAACTGAAGAAAAAGTTGTTTATTTGCATAATTGTAACCTCATGAACGCTAATATTTACAGTGTGTACTCCAGTGCACTATATTTAATCACAAATTGAAAATAAGATCTGTTTCAAAGTCAAATATTTGGTTACTGGGACAACAAAGCTTTCCCCAAAAACACGGCACACTCTGTCACGAAAATATTGTCCGAAACATAATTTTGTCCGGCAAAACTTGATATTGATGATATTACAAACGTCATTATTTGCTTATTTTCCAGACTGAATGATCAACTAAATCATATTTCATCATTTTCTTCCAACTTTAATTTGACCAATACGGTAAAATTTTTGCGAGAAGCTGGAAAACTGTATTAATTTGTTCGCCATTACGATTTTTTGATAATATGAAGAGTCTAATTCATAAATAAAAAATTCTTCCCTTTACAGGGCCGGCGAATCGTTTTCGAAAGTGGAGGGACCATATAATATTTTGACTAAGGAGGGGCACCATGGTTGGGGCCGACGAGCCAAGAAATTTTTTTAAATAATGGGGGTCTACTTTGGCTAAAACGTGATCTAAATTTTATATTTAACTATTAAACAAACCTCAGAAATTCATGAATAATCAAAGAATTGCTGTATCTTTACATGTTTTAGGAGCACAAAAATTAAGTAGGAAAACTATTTGATATATTTACACAGTCTCTTTTTCTCTTCTCTATTCTTTTTTCTTTTTTCTTTTTTTGGCAAAATAGTGGGGGGGGGGGGGGGGCATGGCCCCCCGGTTTCGCCGGCCCTGCTTTACCAGAGGTAAGGAACTTTAGATTGGTTGATGTGACTACAACCAAAGCCTGTGTAAGATACACGGAATAAAGATCTAAGACCTATGTTTCTCTGTAAGAACCAGTAATATTTGAACTGCGGCTGTACAGATTGTCAGTGGCCTTCTTCTCATTTCGTTCTCAAGACTCACCATACATGCTCAAACCACTGATCTAAAACACTACTGGAAAGCTCATCCCAACGGTTTTTGAAGCCGGAAACCTACCATCTCAGTGGGAAAAATTAGCAAAAACCCTATGTGGAGAATCGTTTTTCTTTTAAATATAAAACATTCCTCTGGGATGCTGTGGCTTATTTTATAGATTGCCTATTTTCTAGTGAATTTTTACCTAGCTACGCAACAACACCATCTATGCCACTAACCTGGGTCATAGCATGGTGGATTGTCTAGAAAGAAAAAAAACCGGCTTTAAAAGAGAATACTGGCGCCTTTCTAGTTGTTTAATAGATCAGTGACTGAAATTGCCAAATCAATGAGGTTTTAGTGCAACCAAATAATTCACACCGTTTTAACTTTCTGATTTTAACAAGTGAAATTAAGCACGTGCTCTTTAGTTATTTCTTATTTTTGACCAAACTTAAGCCATGAGTTCTCGCAAAATTACTGGGGAAAGCGTGATGTTCGTCATTGGTTGATATCTATTAGCTGATGGAGTGGAGATTGTTATTATTCCAACATGTACTTTGCATTTACAAAATAGTTTTTGATAAATGAAGTGATGTCGGAGAAAGAGAGAGAAGATTAAGAAGTGATAATCACTCGTGGGAATGGAGACGCTTATATTGATGTCGAGTTCTTCTCTTGTTGTAGTTGCTGTTGTTCTTTGTTTACGGCCGATGGTTCTTCTCTTGGGGGATGCAAACAAATAAGATTAGATTTTCCGTCAAGGGCAATATAGCGTTATTTGAAATCTATCAAAGTTTGAGCGCAAACTGCGGAAGACTATTTTAAAACATCTACACGCATGAATTCTTATAGAAATGACATGTTTTTTTTTGGCTTGCCTTTTATTTTTAAAGAATGCTGTCTTTAAAAAAACCTTCCACACTAAAAATGGAGCTTTGTACCATTATTATTTCACATTCCCTGCAAAATAAGGCGGATAGTACGCGGAACCAAAACTTTCGAGATTCTTACATTGAAACGAACAAGATCGATGGGAGGGGCTGTCATCAACTTTGGTATTCTTCTATCCCATTGACGTCAAGAAAAGGGGTCAACAAGGCTGAGATTCAATAAAGGACAATACGTCGAGACAAGACAGTGATGAGTAAAGCGGCCGCATGTAGCGGGAACATCAAATGAAGTTAAATTTAACTGATCCTGTGTCAATACAGAATATAAAATTTTCATTGAACAAACATTTTACACAATGACGAAATCTATCCAGTTGGCAAAATCATGAAAAACATCTGTAGAGGAGTGTATTTTTATTGAAGCAAAACCGATTTGCGTGTCGTTGTAATAGAAATAAACTCCTCCACAGACGTATTTCGGTGCTTTTGCCGATTGGGTAATAAGAGGAGGAAAAAGAAAAAAGCATAGGAATCGATACAACTTAATCCAAATATCGTCTAATCCTTGGATAAAGTTTGTTGTTTTTCCTTCTTCTGTTTGTAGTAGCTTTTTTCCTTTGATTTATAGCTCTACAGTTGTCTCTGTAATCTACCATAGAATTGATCTGACGACAGACATCGATTAAGCGTGGGAACTCGTAAAACCACGTGTTACAAGAGACAATGGCTAGATCTATGTTTCTTATGTTTCTTATAAAATAAAATTTTGCAGAGGTTCTTCTTTCTAGTCTTGGCTCGGAAACCGGAGCCCCGAGCCCCTTTCAAGGCCTTCGATAGTGAAATTTGCCAATCACTGATAATTCCGCATGGTGTCTTCAAGTGTTTCCAGAAAGGCAGAACCCTCATTGATTTGATAGCAGTTCATGAAGAACTGAAGAGGCTATCCTGGGTAAATAATCAAAACACAAAATGTTTTACTGGTACCAGTAAGCTGTCAAGTTTTAGGAAAATTCGTTTTGTTTCTATGCCAAATTTTTGCCGGTCTTAAAATCGGTCCTTAAGCAAGTTCTTATGTCTTGTCAAATTTAAGTATTCGGTTCTCATGAAGGGTGTCGTACCATTTCTAAGAAAATCAAACATCAAACAGAATCAGAATTGACTATGGCTTTCAGCCAATTTTCGTTTTTCACTTCACAGTTCATACTTGTATATTGGCATAGTGGTAAAAAGAGACCGACATCAATGAGAAATTGACATAAGAGAAGATTGGCAGCCGATTCTTGTGAGAGCAAAGATTGTTTGCATATTTTGGTCAGCTCATCTCTCTCATGTCTGGACAGACAGCTCTTAATGTATGGATTTCTCCTAAATACCGAGTAAATAAGGTTTGGGAAAACCTCATATCATATACTCCGTTAAATCAGTCTAGAGAAAGTGGATAAAACGGGATAAGGATATGAAAATGGTCAGCGGAAAACGATATTTGGTCTATATTCCTGAGCGATCCTTTGCAATGTGTTGTTTTGAGTACAAACATTTATGAATTTCGACTTGAGGGGGAGTTGATTTACCTATGGCTATGTATATCTCGTGTTCAATATCACCTGAAAACATGTGATGCAATGGTGTAAAGTTGGTTTACAGCGACTAAAATCAAATTTTCCCAGACCGATTCAATATCACCTTAGTAACCATAAAACAGATCATCGACGTCGTTACACAAACACCGTCGATGGGAAAAAAACCACGAGACAGACAAATCAATTTCACAATCTCACACGATTGCATGTTATGACAAAAGACTCGACCAATTTGTGGGCTTCAATATAAACAATTATTAGAAGCCAATAAACAAACAAAAAGCAGATAAACAGAAGAAAAAGCCCATTTCTTACATAAACAAACGTTTTGAGTCAAATTCACACCTAATTTTGATCCAAAAAACTCTCAAGAAAAAACAAAAACGAGACGCTCCTACATCTCTTTCACATACAGTTCCGATGAAAATTTCCCCTCGCGAATGTTTCCCATAGTATAGTCTAATAATTTTTTTCGGTTGATCAAGGCAAATTTGACTCGATGTTTCCTTCTTCCAAACTTTTTACATAGACATTTGACAACCTGAAGACACTCCAAACAAAAAAGAGAAAAATGAGGCATCTCAATACCGTTTTTAAAATGATTATGGAAGGGTTTGGTAGATAATTTTGAAATATTCATTTTCTTACTAAGAATATAGAGTCCACAAGAGAAATAAGGAATCCAAAATAGTTGAAAATGCTACAGATAAAAACGTCAAGAACCTTAGATATAATATTACTTTTACTTCTTAGGCAGCGGCACTTCAAATAATACTACTCCAAAATTACTTTCCTGCGGCATTTTGTTTGTACGAAAACAAGGTTGCGTGTTTGCAAAAAAACAATATCAAGATGGCCCTTGAAGCTTTACCAAAAGAGGGATTTCCTTGTTTTGCTTGTAGTAAGTGTACTTCTTTGAGTTTCAACCCAAAATATTGACATTCTTTAAGTCTATTATTAAACAAAAACTCGTGAAAAGGATGCCTCAGGGAAATCATTTCGTCCTTTGAAGGTTTAGTCTCTATCCTTGAAGGCACTGCAAGGGTATATCTGCTTGTTTATGGTCATATCAAGTATAATCTTTTGAGTTTTATCCTAAATTGATGACATTCTTTAGGTCTGTTGTGAAGGCCACAGGGAAATGTTGTATTTTTTAAAAGTTTAATCCTAGCACTTCAAGGGAAGATTTATTTGTTTTGGTAAATACAAGTATGCTCCTTTGAGTTTTATCCCAAATTGTTGACAGTTTCTAGGTCTTTCATCAACAACAAATAAATGCCTCAGGGAAGTGTTTTTTAATTCAAAAAATTTTAATTCTAGTACTTGAGTCTTCAAGGGTATAGTTCTGCTTGTTTTGATAATAAGTGCCTCGATTCTAATCCCAGTTGTAAACACCTTAGTTCGTTATCAACAAACATTTGTCTGACTGAAAGCTGAAGAATAATCAAAATTTGGCCTTGAAGTTATTCCAGTGGTAGATTTTGCTCTTTAAAAAAGCACGTGAATTCCTTAAGACCCTAAATGTTGCAATCTGTTTATTAGCTCGTTCAGCGATGACCTGAACTTATAATTATGTATGCATAAAAATGCACCACCCATAGATTTTCTTGCCAGTTAGAATAAGTTGATCTGAAGATCATAACATTGACCTCGTCTAACATGTAACATCGCTTCGAGATTATTACACGTTTTACAGCGATAAAATTAAAAAGTATTTTCCCTGCTAATACATAACTAGCTTAAAAATTGCTTCTTTTATACATAACTGCTCAAGTTCCTAGAGCCTAGAGTAGAACACGAACAGACAAGTTGAATATAAATGACGGCCAACTACTGAAATGATCCAGTTAAGATTCACGTCAATCAAAAGAGAAAATTCGCTCGAAAAATCTTGTTCCTTACAACCTAAAATTTCCCGTCTCTCAAAATTTTTATTAGAATTTCAAAGACGAGAAATAAGTAACAATACAACCCCCTAAACATCTTCTTTCCTGAAAACTCAAATCCAAAGTAATTTTGGGTTTTCATTCGTTATTTTCTGGTAAAGAACTCCCGAAATTAACAAATTATTTGAGTCAAACTGAATTTTGTTTTGGTCAATCCATGGTTAAAATTATGAATAAAGATTAAGAAAATGTTTTTTTCGCTCGTATTTGTTTCTTTTATCTAATGATATGAATGCTGCCAAAATTAGTGCTGGCGATCATTGATGATTGATAATCTTAAGTCAATCTTTTCCAGATGAAGCGAAACAAGTTTACATAACCATTACAAAACCCATCATTTGGTTCGCGGAAACTTTTTCTTGTGTGTTCTATTTCACAATCGGTTCCTAGAACCGTTTAATCGAGACTTGTATAGATAATCGAGATAGCATAAAATATAGAGAAATCAAAAGCATTATGATAACTAACCTTTTCTTATAACTAGACTTGTTTTTCAAGGTGTTGATACAAATTTTCTTTCATGTGTTTGGCTTATGCATTTTATCTGTTATTGGAAGCATCCATTTTTAGTGGTTTTTGTTTAAGACATTTTTCACATCTTTCAAAGAGTTCTGTCTGGTATTCCTTCTTCAGTTTCTCTGAGAGAATCTCTTTTTCACATCACCTAAGCTTTTTAGTTCTTGTTATTTTTTTTATTCTTGTATCTCGATAATCTCAAGGTAGCGAATACCTCTCAAATGTATATCAGAAGAAGAGAGATCTCACTAGATGGCAAAGTGGAGCCGTGGCCGAGTGGTCGCCCGAACGGGGCTTCCGAGTTCAAATCTTGCAAGGCTTTCGAAAGTGAATTTCACCAATCAATGTTAATTCTGCAAGGTGTTTCCAGGAAGGTAAGGCCCTCATTAATAGAAGTTCATGAAGAACTGAAGAGAAAATCCTTAGTAAATAATCACATCATATCATCAAATTATGTTAGACTTCACAGAGTTTAATTTTGTTAGTTGAGAACAACTGATGATCCATTCTAACATCATCTCGACTATTGGTTTCGGAAATGTAGAATCAGAGATGACAAGCGCTAAAAACATTTAATAACTTGGTAAGATTCATGGAGATGGGCACGTGAATGAAAATCCATTTAACTTAAATGCGCGCAAACGGAATCTGGGTAAAGTTGTTGTAAGTACCTTTTGAAGTAGCACTCTTTTAACCTCTACAATATTCTACAGTTTTTTGTGAAATGGCATAGCCCGGCCCCCTATTTCAAGTAAAAACAAGAATGCCGAACAGAAATCTACGTTTCGTTGTCCAAACAATGGAAATTAAAAGGGCATACCCGTAACAGTGACCGGTTTCTTCCGTTTTTCCGGAACGTGCATCTCCAATCCTTTGCGTTTCTTGCGACTTCGGCCAGTGTCTTCACACCAAAGATCTAAAACATTTAACAAATGAATATATCAATCTTCGGCTGAAAGGTTATAAGAACTGGGACCGAATATTCTGAAAAAATTAAATCCACATCTTTCCCGAATGTCTCCATCCACTTTCGCCTGAATTTTGTGTCAGTGTCGTTGTTTCGTGTCGTTGTCAGTGTCGTTATTTAAATCAGAAGATATTTTGCTTTAAAGACTTTAGTGTCGAGGTAAAAGTTAAAATTTGAAGATCATCAAATAAAATATTTCCATGGACCAATAACGGGGAAAATAAGGCGGAATTTCCTGCAAGAACATGCAGGAAATCCAGTTTCGTGACGGTTCTGCACGGCACTATTTTGCACGCATGCGCAAAAAGTGGCGCCTTTGATTCGAATAAGGTATTTAAGGTGTCGTATTCGTAATGTAAAATTCTCGATTCGGTCGTATACGCTGTGAGTTAAGTTTATCAAATAAGTTTTATAATTTTTTCAAACCTTTTTCCATTTCTTTCATTTTAGAAAGTAGCTAACGGTACTATTCATTTTACTTAAGTATGGTACAGGGAACATATCAACTATTGAACTATCATTTCCCATAATTCTTAACTTCAATAATGCAATTCGAGACGAATTGATCTTGTAGGAATTAGAAAATAACAAATTATTGTTATTATAATCTTTGCTAATTGTTATTTCTTTACTTTCATGTAACGACGAGCAAAAGACGGAAGATACAAAATGGAAAACCAAACTAAAATACTGGCCATTCCACGTGGCCTCAACCCTCAGGGATTTGTCTCTCCTATTAAAAATGGGGGCTTGACTGCGCATCCGGCTGGTCTCGTTGGCGTGGAATGAAACGAACAAACGAAAAATGCAAATGAGTGAAAGCAAATAAAACGAATGAACAATAGACAAAAAAAAACGAATAAAAGAACAACAAATTGACAAGGAATGGAATTAGACGAATATCTTCTGCTAATCCTGAAATATTCTCCATGAAAAGTGTTATATAGCGTATCTACGACGCATGTAACCATTTTATTCATGTAATAGTTTTGTTTTATTTATTTCACCTATTTTACTGTACTCACGGCGTCCGACTCGAAATAAATCAATATTCTGCAAGAAATGTGTTAAAGATTTTCTATAAGGATTGTAAGGATAAGGTGCAGGAAGAAAAGTCACGAAACTATTTTTGGCGTTTAAAGTGATGACGTCAATTTATCAATGGTCCCTTACAGCGTACAGAGAGATCAGTAGGGATGTCGTTCGGAAAGATGAAGCCTTGCAAGAACCCCTTTAAAGACGAAATCTTTTTAAGGTATATTTGAAACATCTGGCTATTCGAACAGATAGAGCGCAAAAAGTAGATAAGAAAAATGGGGTTGTTAGTCAAATTTGGACCATTCGATGCCAAGATATAAGCTAAGAGAGCCAAAACGGTCATTTTGTCTATATTCTGCTGACGTCATTAGTTTGCATTTAAATTTATATGCCATGAAAATAATTCTAACGATTTGGTCTTAAATATCACTTTCAAGAAAAGGTATAGTTTATGGGGTTTTGATGAGCCGAATGAAGCAATGACCTAAAAGCAACAGGCGAGGAAAACACTGTTTATTACCTTATTTCTGTTATATTTTGACAGTCAGTAACAAAACAAAACTGCACCCATATTATACTTACCTATGGCGTTACCTGAATACATTTCAGATGTATGGCGTTCTTCTTCAACTTTACGTAGCTTTTCTTCAAAGTCACTCGCTAGCGAATCGTATAATGCACGCTCTTCATTCTAGAGAAAAAATTTAATACTGTCAGAAAAGACAACGTTGGAATGAACACGTCTCGAAGAGCTTTTGATTTACTAAGAAATAACAAGGATGTTAAATAGGTTCTATTCAGTAATAATTGAATTCGTCAATTTCAAACAAAACTTTTCTGTTCAACAGATAGGCCCAAGGGAAGGACCTTTAAAGATATCTTAACTTATTCTCGAGGGCTGAAATTAATGGTCCCCAGTAAGCAGTAGACTGTTCGAAAATTACCAAAATCGTCAGCAATCAACTCGAAAAATTGCCAAAAGAAACATTAAGGTTTCAAATATTCCTACAGAAATACGAATATACAGCTTCTTAATTTGCTTAAATATACTTTTCAGATTTTAAACTTTGAAACTTATTTAGATGATATCATGAAAAAACAAATGGCTGGAATAAATAATAAGAATTATCGAATTTTATTTTGGTAGTGGATGTAACAAAGAACTGAAGAAGAAATAAGATAGACAACTTGTATTACCTCAAAGTGTTGTTCAGCGACTTGCAGCTCGCATTGTAATTTGTTTTCAAGATTTTTGGTCTGTAAAAGAAAATCAAATGGAAATGATAGTGATACTCACCCTTGATGTACCGATGTCCACTTACGTGGAGATAGATGAAAACTTTTAGTCTTAGACCCCTTAGGAGCCATGCGGCCAGCTACTTGGACATAAAATGGAATAAACCCAAGTACTTATCAGAATCTGGAAACAATCTGACCGTTCACAGGTTAAAGTCAACAGTAAAATAAAAATGTTTATTAACTGGAGGTGGAATTTTTTATTTGGAACGAATTTTTTTCTGAAAAAAGGTAAGAAAGATTACTCAAACAATAAGAAAAGTCTTACATTGCAAACAGATGCCCGAAAGTTTATTTTTTATTTTTTTTACTTTTGAAAAATATCAAGCAAATAGGAATAAGCCATTGGGTATAATTACGGAGGAATTAGTTCAAGGCAAGTTTAAAATTATATGTATTATAAGTATAAAAGTATATGTAGTTAAAACAATTTAAAATCACTTACTCTGTAATGTTTTAGTTGCCCTTAAAATGGAAAAAGAAGGTTTATATAAAAGACGAATTTATAAGATAATTTAGCAATTTATTCTTTCTTTTTGCGTAGATTG
>JAUBWS010043102.1:0-19299 GCA_032270445.1 Darlingtonia californica | reverse complement strand
CTAGATTTTCTTGAAAAATGGTCCTCCTGGAAAAACCGAACAGATATTTCGTTCTTAGGGCTCGTTGGCTGCTTCTGATTTTAGTCAATAACCACCTAATAATTTACATACTATAACATGCCCTACTCAATAATATTCAATCACCTAAAAGATTACATAATATAAAATTCCCGAGTCAAGAATTTACAATCACCTTAAAGATTACATACTATAAAAATGCAAAGTAAAATTTAAATTTCTTATTGTCACATACAAACAGCACCTTCATTTACAGCGTTCACTTACAAACTTTATAATTCCTACACACTTTGTAATCTTCTATGGCGCACTTGTAATCTACAACAGACATTGCAATCCTTTTTTCGCACAAAATTTGACACTGTAATCCCTCTCAACTCGACCCACTTCTTATTCCAAGTGAGCTCTTACACTCTTATAATATTCTTTTTGCCGACGATCCCAAAACACAAAAAATCTTGCCTTTTTTTAGGAAGGTCATCTCCAAAAAAAATCTTGCCTTTTTTTAGGAAGGTCATCTCCAAAAAAAATCTAATCAAAGCTGAATGGCCTCAGAACACCTACAAAAATCTAGGAAACTTCATTGTACAATTTCCTCCAAACACGCAAGACCATCGAACGACGTCAAAACGACGTCTTGTTCTAACAGGGATGGAGGCCCTTGACAACCTATCATGTAGTTTCTTATTTTATTTTTGCACCAGGCAATTTGAGTTATGCTTTATCTCTAATTGCTTCTCATTCTACATTTTGCGTCGTGGAGATCTTGTCTATGTGGGGTATGATTGCTTTTATTCTTAACGACTGCGTCTGTGCTGCAAACAGCTTTATTCAGTTATACTTTCCTTATCCGGAGCCACAAGTCAGGAGACCCTACTTTTGAAGTCTTCTTAAAATATCTAAACTACTATTAGCTTTTAAAAAGGCATTTATGGTGTTGTCTTCACAGCCTTTAGGCTTTTTATTGATATTAAGATATGAAGGTATTTGAGAACAATTAGTAATAATGAAAATTTTGTGCAATCAGTGATTTCCTTTGGTACCATTAACAGTAAATTTGTTTGAAATATTGAATAAAAGTAATATGTACTAAAAGTCCATTTTGTAGTTGATTTCAACAAGGATTTCAAAGTATGTCAGGTACATAAATTATAAGGTGGGTCGAGAAGGATTACAAAAGGTAAAACCTCATGCTGGAAAAGGGAATTTTTCTGGATGTTGAAATAATTGAATATGGCTGAAATTTAGGGCAAGCTAAAAGCAAGAAAAAAATTTACCGCAAATCTAAAATTCCAAAAATCCATGGAAGTGTTCAAAACCCAAAATGGAATAGTTTAGGGTACGTGCCACCTAAAATATTAAAGGCTTAAACTTAAGTCGCTCTACTAGAGGTAACGAAGAAAGTTCACAAAACATTTTAAGTTCCGGTCCACATAAAAGCTATTTTGTCTAAGCTTGCCAAAAGTTAATTAAAGTTCTAAAATCTAGCAAAAATAGCAAAGATCTTAGTCGAGGAGTAACACATACTGCCCTGTTCCTAGTATCAGTAAATTTCGGACGACTTTCAATGTAAAATAAAAATCATTGTCCATTCATTGTGCCTTTACTTGTTCTTTAGCTCATCTTGTATGGTGCCGGTTCTCTCAAAATTTTTCCTAAAGCTTGTAGTTGCTTACGGGAACCGTCGGGAACATCCTTCTTGATGTTTTTTAATCTATCTTTTACTCCTTTAATATACTCATCATTACGATCTCCCTGAAATGAAGGTCTACATACATTCATACTTTTACCACAATTGAGAGCTTTAGCTACTAAATATGTCTTCAGTCGTTCACGTTCGTACCCTTTCGCCCATTCGATTCTCTCGTCTTTGTTCTTTAGATTGTGTAGGGTGGTAGTGTATATAGGATACTTAATATCCATTTCTCTTAACTCGTTTGGAGCAATTGTAAGCGTCAGATGTTCCTCGAGCCCCCTGACTACTGCTTCTTTGGACGAATTAGCTGTGAGCATAGCAGTAAGGCGAGATTCATGGAAATCTCTTTGTCCTTGCACCAGTTGACTTTTGTCTGTCAGTTTTTGGCTCTTCTCATCTTTTGTTCCGTATAGTGCCCCTATATGACCATTCAAACGACCCTTGTTAAGGAAAATAACATACTGAGAATCCAAACGTGCCTCTATCATGATATCTACTTCGTCATAGGCGGACCTGATTTTTGGACCGTTATGGTATCTTTCATGCATTATTCTCAATGCATCTTTATTGACCTGCCATATTTCATCATTTCCAGAACGTTTTCCTGTCTTATTTGAATCTTTCGAATTTTCATATACGGACACATCTCTTAACTTCTTCTTCAATGTCTCATATTCTTTACCTTTCTTTGCTTTCGACAGCTCGTAGAGTTTTACTAGCGCCTTTTCAAAGTTTGGGTTATGTCGAATAATCTCTGCAACTTTCTGGAGGTATCTTGTTTTAGCATTCTTCCTGGAAGCTCCACCAACTTTACCTCTACTTAAAAAATGATCATGAATACCCATTTGAATGTATTTCGTGATTCTCTTATCTTTTACCATATGGTTTGCAATATCTTCTCGACTGAAGTTTTTTCCAGTAGCTCGTTCTATTGCTTTGAAAAGACAATTATATCCGCTGGCACTTTCAATTCCGTTTGAATGATCACCTATCAGAATAAACAAAAATTGTAATCAGCTTTCACCTATTTCACGAATATGAGCTATATTAAATATTAGCTCCTTCCTTCTCTATTGGTATATTTATCAGTGGCTCAAATCATCCATCGTAGTCATATCGATATGGCAAAAATCCCAAATAAAAAAATGCTTATAATTATCAACAGGACGACTCCATTGACGATGTTTAACTGGGTAGACTTCCATTATGACGTGGTGTTACTGTCAATAGATCTACACCAGGGCAGTGGCTGGGTGGGAGACCAGTTTCTGGGGAGGCCAAGCCCTAGAATGCGCTGATTTTCTTTGGGCGCCCCTTTCTAAATGCAATCTTACGTACTTATAAATAGAGCATCAGTCATGTAGTCACTTGAGAGTTTGATGCATTTTGTTATCTGCACCCTCTGTTCTCAAATAACTGGCAGGCGTATAAGATTTTTTCGCGATTGAAAAGGAGTACTTTAGATTTTCAATTGGTCAGGACTTTTGCCAAGCAAGTCAATCAGTCTCTTTTTACAAGACTCATCAAAAACGTTCTTTCTGTTCTTTCAAGTATCTTTTGTACCACTGAGGAGTGAGTTTTTTTATCTTGACACTTAAAAGTAAGGAAAACTAGCACTCGGCGAAGTAGTAGGCTATGTCAAAGTCTGTGTTAAAGAAAATGTATGTTATGGAGAACGCGCGTCAGGATTTTTGCATTGAAGTGAAATTCAGATGGTTACTCGCTGCACTGAATGTTCCGCAGTCAAAACGGATAAAACTGTTTTCTTTGCCCGTGCCTTTAGAGCGCAAGCGTGTCAGGCTAGAAGGAAAAATATCTGAATATCAGGTTAAGAAGCGAACGACACTGGGAAAAGAAGGAAAACTTATTCTTCCCTGTACCGTATACGATTCCCGTTTCCACGCGTATCCATTATTTCCGTCTGCTTGGGTACGCATAGGTCAATTAGGGATAAATTAGGAACAAGTTGAAAACAATAACAAGAAATCAATAAAGTTGAGAGCATCTGTGTATCATCTTTTGCCGTTCCTACAATCTTTTAATCAGGGCCCACGCTACGATTTTGATAGTTAGACGGTGAAAAGCTTTCAGGTTTACTATCACTCGAGGAACATCAAGGTTAGGGCCGAGAGGCGAAGAAAATTTTAAAATTTTGAGGATCTGATCTAATCTTTCTAAAAATGACCTGTTTTTATACTTCCAGAAAAATATATCTAAGTTTTTTATAGTATTCTTCACCTGTAATTATTCATAGAATTAGTAATTGCCAACCTTGGTTCTACTGTAGCAAATCGAACTGATTTAATCAAATCAAGGCGACCTAGCTATATTTCAAGTTAAAAAGCTGCTACGAAGAAAGATCTTTCAAGGAAAACACTTACATCTATAATAGCTATCCCTGAAGTCATGGAAATTTTTCTAACTTGGCAGAAAAGTGGGCTCGGTAGCGTGGGCCCTGCTAATTCATTGTTTTCCATCTTGTTAGTCATTCTCGCTGTCAACCTATTCTTTGTTAGTAGTAAAGACAACACTTAATCAAATAAACATGTCGTTAAAGTACGTACCGGCGGCGGCCGTATGCTCGGTCGGGCCGCCAACCGAGGCGCTAGGCTCCTAGCTAGGAATGCTTCTGTGAAACCGAAAAGCTCTACGACGATACGAATCAATAGTATTAACTTTTTTTCTTCGTGATCAGTTGTCGAAAATTTACACTCTTCATGATTTTAGCCCCCCAGAAAATGTCTCGCTTGAGAGGCCATAGAGATTTTATTACCGTCCTTCTTTAGTTTATCCATGAATTCTTTAAGAGTGACAATATCATCCGCGATGAGGTTTTTTCAAAATAAAATGCATCCCCTTTGTAACCCAAAACAGAAATAACCGTTGGAAAATGAACAAATCATAACACACTATGCATTCGTAATTACGCAGATAATCGGAAAACTATTCACATGATTTTCTTCGTTTTCTCTCTTCAAAACAATCAAACTTTTGAATAAAACAGTAATATAATCAAGATACAATCAAGAAATTGTAAACAGTCTGGCATGTAACAAAAGCATCACGTGACATTTTTGAATTATGTTAAAACGGTTGAGTCGAAAAACGACTTAGTCTGTCACCTAGCGGCTTCGTGAATACAAGAACCGCGAAAGAAACTGCCGTTAGGACCCCCAATTACGTTTGTTATACTAACAATATAGAAATCAATAATAAATGTTTTACCTGCTACTGTAAAATGTCCAATTGAGCCTTTTCCTTCTACATCAAGACAAAGTTCGTTAGCTTTACTTTTTTTGGAATTTCCTTTTGATGGATTCAGAACCAGTGGTTGAGCTCCATTTGACATATTAATTATAATCTGCTTGCCGAGGAAATCTGACATTGCTTGTGCACCATGGACACTTATAGGAACGCCCGCTTTGATTATTTCAGCATACAGCTCAGGATCTCTTGTTTTTTTCAGCAGCTTCATCATTTGATCCATGTAAGCTTCGTTACTTTCGGAGTCAGGACTGGAAACATTTTCTTCGTCTTGATGGTGTTTTTTATCTTTTTGCTGGCGTAGTTTTTGAAAAGTATTCCAAAGTTTTCTTTGCTGATATTTTGAATAGTGGTTTTGAATGGACTTTCCAATGGTACGGGTAGCATTATGGGCAGCGGATTGTATAACTGGGCCTAATAGCTCGTTCCAAAATTTGTCTCTCATTTGAATTGTTAACTGATACTTCCATTGCTTGCAAATTTCATACTTAAAATTCTCAATTACATTTCTATCGTTTTCCTTTACTGAATCATTTGCCTGAAAACCATACATATTCTCTTCAATCTTTTTGCAGAAGATCGAAACATAACTATCAACAAGAGAAGCAATTTCATACATTGATTTCACGGTCGCGCCATGCTGCATTGCCTGACTTGTCACCATTGCAACACCACTAGCAAGTTTTGAAAATTGGCCACCGGATGCTCCAACTTTAGTTGACGCTTCATTGATGCCACGGCATATACAACCAACTGCCATTTTAAGATGCTTTTTGACTGTTAAGAACCATCCATCCTGATCATTTCTTAACATACTTGCATTAATTTCATCAACAATCCTTCTGGCTTCATTTACACCAAATTTTTGACAAAGCGTTTCTAAGTTATCTTTCATTTTTGTATTTTCATCCACTTTTTTCTCAACATCAGAAATGCATTTCTCGATAAGTTTTTCCGTAGCAGTATTCACTGCTTTTTTAACGATATTATCAACAACTGCGTTTGCTAATCCTACACCAGCTGCTTCAGCAACTTTTTTTCCAACTCTAATTGCTGCTGCTTTTGTTGTTGCTTTCTTACCAACTTCCTGAATTAGTTTTTTACCAGAAAGGTTTTGCAAATACTCAGCACCAATTTTGTAACCAAACTTTGAAAATTTTGCACCACGAGCCATAAACGCACCAATACCACAACTAATAATGGTAACAGCAAGACTTATCTTTTTATGCTGATAATAGGCTGTCCATGTACAATATCCAGTTGCTGCACACTCAATTGCAAACATGATGTCTCCAATACCTTCCCCGATTAATCCAGATGCAACAAAAGTCATTGCACCTGCAGATACAATTTCCAACACTACTCCAAGCACGATTTGTGCCAGGCCGATTAAAAAATAGCACCAATTTTGAGGCAGACAATCAAACTCCATTTGCGTTCTTCAAGAACGATGGTGTGGCTGAATCCGTTATTAATGATAATAGCTAAGTCACCTTGTATTTGATGATTTTCATTTTCTGGAAACAATTGTCGAATGTCTCGAAGATTTGCATCTACTTCGTTGAGTTTGTATCCTTCGCCTTTCCATTTTGTAACAGTAGCCTTTAAACTCTGAATAAACTTTTTTGGAATCTTTCCTTCTCTGATGTCATTTTTGTAAAACGAATCAATGATTTTTTCAATTTCTTCCACACTTTTATTATTGCTTACTCTTGAAGGCTCAATGATGTTGTACAGCAAAAGATCTTCCATTAGGAGTGACTGTGGTTCGTTTTCCAACATAACTTTGCCATTCGTTTTATATGCATTAAGAGCCAGTCGATATTGAAAATGTTTTTGAAGTACTGAAAAGATTTCTGTTTCATATTCGTGGTGGGTAGACATAGTGATAAACTGTTTGCTGATAGCAGTGACTAACAATTTTTCCACTTGAAGTTACTACTTTCTTTTCGACAAGGTCTTGAAATATTTCTTCCGACGATTCTTCATTGATCCCGTGTATTTCTTTAAACGTTAAATGGCCAATTCCGTCATATTTTGATAATCTAGCATCTTTTGATGTATCTAAGATGGCCACTTTTGTGATCTTAATTCCTGTTTCAATCAAAAACGATGAATAACCAGATCTTCACCTCTTCTTTGTACGTTGTGGACAGTTCATTGACAAACTTTTTTGATTCAATTTCAACATTTGTTTTGTTTTGCAACTCTAACCATCCACCATTTTCTTTCATTGAATCTTTTTTCACTACTGCAAAGGTCTTAACTTTCTTGATAATATTTTTTTCCATCATCATATCCCATAACTCCTCTTTTGATGGTAAAATTTTCATCAAAACGTCCAGTGTAACTTTTTCAGAACATCTATTCAAGGTGCTTACAATTTTGTTGAAATACAAAGCATATTTTTCTTTTAAAAACACTTTTGCTTCTAATGATATGATGTTTTGTTTAACGTATGCCTTTGAGAATACACTTCTATTGAGAAAATCATGGTAAAGTCTCCAAGCGTCCGGTAACTTCATATCATTTTGTAGTGAAAGTTTGAGCACTGTCACCTCTTCACCAAAAATATCTGTCATCGAGCCACTGAATGTGTCATAAATCTGCATTACTTGTTGTTTCTGTTCTTTGTAGTCTTCAGATGATAAAAAACTTTTTTTGTTGCCTCGGTATGTTTCAGCAATTATTGACACAGTTGATGATATAGAAGAGATTTTTTGATTTATTTCCTGTATTTTTCTATCGACTTTGCACAAGTCGTTTTCCATTACAGGTAAATTTTTTGAATGCAATCCATCTTTTCGAATTCGACCATAACATCTGTAATAACATGCCACCTCAGCAAAATCTCCAAGCCTTATGATACGATCAAGTAATTTCTCAGCTTCTTCATATTTCTTCTTTGATTGCCAGTGCTGAGCAAGTTTTATTAGATTAACTGGATTTTCTAATAAACTACCATATGAAGATCTTCTAGGTCTCATCGGAGATAAGAAACTAGCCACATCTACCTTATCTATTGATACTCTGTTTTCTTGCTCGTGTTGATGGAAATTGTTATAAACGATCTCATCTAACCAAAGAGCCCAGTTATCCAAACAACTTTTCATTATTATTGCTTGCTCTTCTTCTTCGTATTTTTTCGAAATTTTAAGATGACGAGATAACCTTTCGTAAGCATTACTAAATTTTTCAAATAACTTTTCTTCATATTTAGTCACATTTTCATATTGATGTTTTATGGTATCGATTCGTGAAGATTCTTGATCTTGTCTTTCAACCTTTAGCTGTAACGCTCTCATCAAGCTTGTTTTACCTTTTCCATCTGAATCAGCAAATGAATCATCAACAAAACAGATAACTTCTCCACTGCCATTTTGCCCCTTTCTTGCTGATCTTCCAAACGCTTGTTGTTCAATTCGAAGGTTTTTCGGCATGTATGAGATGATAACATGGAATCCACCATTTCGATCCATTTCATCACTTATTTTTAAATCAGTTCCACGCCCTGCAAGATTGGTAGAAACTATGATTTTCCCTGATTCAATTGCAGAATCACTCGATTTGAAACGTTCGTAACTATGTTTATAAACCTCGACGTTTTCATCAATGGAAAAAAAATGATTTGAAATTTTGTCCACATGTTTTACAGACTCACATATGATAAGAACAGGTCGATTTTCATGATTCTTTTTCTGCAGAGCTGATTTTCTGATAGATTCTAGCCATTCTTTTTCTTCCGTTTGAGCTGATCCAGGTCCTTCTTTGAATCTTGATTGTCGAAACGACGGTATTGTTGCATATTCTACTCTATATATCTCTCTAAGAAGATTACGTTCAATTTCAGACCCTAAGGTTCCTGTCAACCCAAAGAGTTTGGAATCATACTTATGGAAGAAAGAAACGTTTGACATAAAAACGGCTTTCAAGCTTTCAAATGATATTCGACAACCATGTTTTAACTGAAGAAATTGATGCAAGCCATGGTTCCATTGGGAATTGTACTGCTCCACACCGGTGTCCTTATCAACGATGACAATGTTGTTGATGGAAGAATTTGCTCCTTCACTCCGGTCGATATCTAGTATATATTGATCATTCTGCACCATGTATCTTGCAAGGAAGGCATTGGAAATCCAATCATACAAATGAATATCAACAAATCGTTGAAGAAATTTTGGAACGACAAGTTCTGTTCCTTGTCTTACAATATCTTTCATGTAATTTAGCAATTTGATTTGTTGGCTTTCGTTCATTTCCGCAATTGACTTGATTGGATGTTCTTTGAAGTTACTCTCTTTGAAACTGTTTGGGTTGAAGATTTCGCCCGTTTTGTCAATAACCTTCTTTTTAATTAGCTTCTCCCATATTGTTTCTGTTAAACTCTCACCTACAATGCCAGCTAGGTTCTCTTTCCTGATTCTTTCTTTTATTGCGCTTTTCACACATTCCAAAATGTTTTGGATGTTCTCTTCAGAATCGATCATATCTTTGGCGTGAATCAATTCCCAAATAAAAACATATAAAGGTTCCAACTTATCCATTCCTGGAATGCTGTGAGAAAGATAAAGTACATTTTGTCCTTTATCAAGTAACATGCTATCCACTTCATCAATGATTACAAAACCCTTTTTTCTACTTCCTATACCAACATTTTCATTGTAAAATTCATCTAAAAGAATATCTCTTTGAAAAGATCCTATTTCACCATAAACAACTTCTTTCTTCGAATATACTTCTCTACGGACTTCAATAGACTCGCTACAGTTATGTCCGACCGCCACACCAAAAAGCTCAAAAATTTCCAAATTTTCCTCTGCGTCACGTTTAGCTAGCACGGATGAGCTTGTAATAATGTCAATCTTGTTTCCACACAACACTTGGAAAATACTTAAGACAACAATGATAATTGACTTGCCCTCCCCCGTAGATAACTGCTGCAACATTCCTCGTTCGAGTTCGTTAGAGACCAGAAATAACATGATGGCTAACTTTTGAGTGTATCTTAGATAAAAGCCATTGCTCAAATACACTGCTTGATTGATTAAAGCAAGCACTATTATCTTATCCAAAAGTGTTAAGTCACGGTCAATGTTATTCAATGCCAGATTTTCCCAATTTATGTTTTTAATCGCTGTTTTATTGAGTTGCTTGACGGTTTGAGAATCATTTTCATCAATAAAAGAATGCATTTGTTTGTCCCAAACCAAAATTAAATTTTCAGCTTTTCTCATTTCTTTTTTTGTCACTGATGTATTGCAATCACTGTTCACAAGGTCCAGCAAATCATCCAAATTTCTTTCGGTTGTTGTGCTAAATTTCTTGTCTAAAAATGTCATCCACTGCTTTAGGTTTTTACAATTCGAATGCATTAATATACTATTTTCCAGTCTCCAGTAACCATTTACAAAATTTTGAAGCATGTTAAGTAAATCATCACTATCAATTTTTGAAAAGCTGTTTAAAAGTTGCAAAAGGGTATCCGGCAGTTCATGACCATAGGTATTTCTCAGCTCGGTCAGTAGATATACAGCATTCATCTCATAGCTTTCATCAGTCCAGCTTATAGAAAGTCCTTCTAGTTTCTTAATCATCTTTATCCACTGAAGACGATTAGGCCAGCTTGATATTGTATACTCTCTTAGTTCATTGTTCAATTGATTGTTTATGTCAAAATCCTCACAGCATTTTAATATGCAAATGATATCTTCAAGTCTGATTGTATCATCTTCATTTTGGTCTTCAATTCTTTGACTAATTCGATAAAAAGCATCTATGTTTTCAAATTGTTTAATTTCAGATCTAAGTTGGAGCTCTTCTTTCAGAGAAAGTTGGTTTCTTTGAACAACTTGCAAAATAAGACATTCAAATGCCCATATTTCAAGAGACCGTGTAAGGGCGATTACTAGGATAACGTCAATACCATAGAATTGCGTATACTCAAAACTGAACAAAATAAACCACTTCAAAGTTTTCTCGTTGCCATTTATGCCAATTTTCAGCCTTTGTGAAATCAAGTTGAGGAGAGATGCAATGTCCAACTTGTCACATTTTAGATAATATAGCTGTTTGAGGAGTACCTTGATGTCTTGGTTTATAGAAATGTCATCTGTAATTTGAAGAACAAAGTCTAGTGGGTTGTTTTTGAGACTTGAGACATTTTCATAATGTTTCTACGTCAATAGGTTCCATCTCTTTATCCTCAAATTTGCTGTTATCCGTTTCCATTTTTTCCTCAGTATTTTCCAAATGATATTCTGTAGCATCATCTTCAATTTGGTTATGGACATCCAAAAAGGACGAGAGCTCCTTCTTTGTCACAATTTCATAAACGTCTTTTATTCCATGAATTGTTTTTTCGAAGCTTTGAATAATTTCTTTGTTATCACTGTCAAACTCTTGGGGATCTTTAGAAAACGATGTTAGCATGGATAAAAGCGTGTCTACATAAACTGTCCTCACCTTTGCATCAATTATTCTCATGTCTGAAAATTCATAAGCTTGCACCCATTCTTCGATTAATTTATCTAATTGCTGTCTACTTTGCTCAATTTTTATCAATTTGTAATGTTCAAAGATCCTATCAAGTAGCTGATTCAGTGTTTTCAACAGATTCTTCTCTTCCTTGGAAGAAAATAGCCATGACGAGTTCTTCGTTTTGAATCTATCTATCTCTGTATGGGCATTGTTTTATAACTGCAGGATTTTTTAAAAGACTAACGTTCTTTTCGACCGTTGGCAGGTATTGAATTAGCAAATCATTGGAGATTTTTGGAAATTCTAGCGATTTGATAATTTTTCCAAGAAGGTCAACATATTCACTTCAATCGACGCAATTATTCTGGGTTAGTATGAATTCCTTTACGTCAACTTGTGTAATGGAAATTGATGAAAATTTAAAAAGTCTTTTGTAGTGGATGTTCTGATACCCTTTACTTTTTTGGTTGTGATATTTTTCTTGAATAAGTATTTCAATTGACGTGTCTGCTGTTTAAAAGCCACGCCTATATCATCAACCTCGGCCACTTTGTTCTGGCCCATTTTTTTAACAATTTTTGAAGTTTCTTTTTCCTTCTTAAAAGATTCTTTTTGAATCTCGAACTGAAAGTAGTTTTCTTTCAACATTTTTTTATGAATATCGGCTATTTCGCTTAATGATATAGGTGATTTTCGACGGACTTCTTTACTTAGTTGCTTTCTTTTCACATTGCCCTTTTTCCTATCTTTTTGCTTACTTTGATTCGGAGAAGTGAGATTACTTTTTTCAGCATATTTTCCTTTGAGGCTGCAATAAGCCTTATCGGCACCACTGTTTCAACGTAATCAACTTTCAGATAGCCGTTGTAATATTTAGTAGAGGAATATACTCCAGGCTCAATACGAAGGTTGTCAACACCTTTGATTCCATTTCTACCACCTTTGCCTCCTCTACTTCAACAATTATTTTTCCAGCATAGCCTCCACGACCGCCTTCACCACTTTCTCCTCCATCTCCCCCATTGGTACCAAGCGATCCGGGAGTTCCCGAAACCAAGAGATAACTACATCTATATGGATGTAGCACGTATAGCCAAAAATAGGTGCAAAAAGTTATGTCATGAACATTCCCATCAATTGTGATCTTACCTTTAACATGACAATCGAACCCAGTCACCCCAGCGTGATGATTTTCTGATTTATTTTCAATTTTACTCTCAATATCTTTTATCGCGTTGCGAACTGTTCTTCCTCTAAAATAGGCAAGTATCGGAAATTCTCTCTCAAAATGTGTTTTAACGAGTCCAACGCCATGTTTTCCATCTTTTCCATCTCTTCCATTGCCCCCATCTTGACCATTAGATCCGTTACCGCCATTTGAAATGATAGTTAAGTTTGATCCGTTCTGAATTTCATTTGCTCTAATGTAAAAATTGCCTCCACTTTCACTATTTGCGCCATTTTTACCAGGCTTACCATCTGCACCTAGAATGTAAAAAAGACGTATTGGTACTAGTGACACATACCCCATCACATTTTCAGAGGAAGAGCAAAAGGTCGTTAAAAAGTCAATATTTTGTCATCAATTAATAGATAATGATATATAATCACATGTAAAATTCATTCTCCCTTTGTAATCTTGCTACCCCTCTAGAACTGCTCTTGCTCATAATAAACTAATTTGAGGTGAAGGTATTAATGATAATGACATAATGAATTATTTCCCTATGATTTGTTTAGTGGCTATCACTAGAGTTTTCCAATCATCTGGTTGGTAAACGTTACCGTATGTTCTGAAATGAAAATTGACCTTAGAAACAATTTAAGCCTAAAAACCTAGGGAGTATCAGTATATATCTCGAGATAATTGTGTTTTTCAAGATAAGCATATTTGAGGCTGAGCTCAAAATTACATATGAAAAATATAAAAAACATCCTTCTACATCAATATACTCACAAGCCCTAGTTCCGAAGTTTTTGGAAAGAGTTTTTGGCCCTAACCCCTTTCCTGATATTATGCTTGTTTATAGTGTATACAAAACTTTAACACTCTAAGCATCAAAGTAAATAAACATGGATTTTTATTATTGCTTCTTCTCAAAACGCTATTAAGTTAATTGTAGGTCATTGTCGTTTCATGCATATTTACCTCAACGCCCTAAGGCTACTGTGAATCTAGATTAGCTCAAAACTCAGGGGTAAATCAGGAAAAAAGATAAAAATGTCAAAATTAGTCAGTAAATCAAAATTAAGATTCTGGCAGACACCCTGTAGAGCTTTTGTAGACTGAACTCACAAAAAAATGTTACATTTATCTTAAAAAACGGATGTTAGGATGTACGAAAATTACATTTGTGTATGTACAGCGTGGTTCCAAAAAATTGCAACAAGAAATATTTTTGCAGTTTTTAAAGTAAGTATGCACTACATTCTTATAAATCTTATATCGGCGTAAATCACTTTTTTTTCAAGTGATGTGATTTTTATGAAACATGAAGAAATAGATCTTGGATTAAAACAGAAAATGTTTTACAAATCTCATTATTTTCCTAAAGATCAATTAAGGAGTCACACAAAATAATTTTTTTTAAACAAAAAATACCATTTTTTTATTGAAGATCCTTTTCATCTATTCTGCCACAATAAGAAATAATGACATATTTACGGCCAAAGTGCGCTTCTCAGAACGTGCATAAAAAGCCACAACAAATTGTGAAGATTTGACACATTTATACAATAAGCGCGAAATTATTAATAACTTGAGATAACAAATCCTTAAAAATTTAATGAGGTTTGTTAAACGCATTTTCTTTATAACGTCTGTTCTACTTTTTCATTTTTCAAACTAATCACACCGCTTTAAATCTGATAAAAAGTGCTATACGCTGATAAAAAAATTATAAGAAAATAATTCATTCTTATTTTAAAAACTTCAATAACTTTTCTTATCGCCATTTTTTGAAACACCCTGTATATAAGATTTACGATAATTAAAATCAATTATCTGCTGTCAGTTGCACTTAGTAAATAAAACTTTTTCTCACTTTAATTTAATAAGTAATTAGTAATGCAGTTTCAAGTGTGAAAACAACAGGAATGTTACCATAATAGTTATAACAGTTTAGAAACAAAATGTCGTTCGTTGTTTGTTTTTTCAGTCAGGGAATACAGTCGATTCTCACTTTTACTTAGCCAAAATTCATTATAGCTTATTGCTTTTAAGAATGGTTTGAGGTTCACTTTAGAATTGCCATATGCTTTAGAATTCCTTAAACGTTTGTGTGTGTCCTCAAAAAAGTCTTTTTCCAATATATATAAACAGCGTGGCCGTAGGCCTTGATTCTATTGTTTAACGTGTTTAAAAAAGCCAAAATTCCTAATATGGAAAAGTCGACATGGCTCAGTGGTTAGCCCTAAAGTTATTTCATATAAAATAATAAAAATCGATTTGATTTTGATTTTTCAAATCACTATAGTATTCGCAACTGTCAATTTTTGCATGAAATCTCGAATGTAATAGTCACTTCAGGTATAATGTGTTATATTGTTATAGATAACTTCAGTATTCCACTGAAAAAAATGTAATTTTTCAAGCAGAATCAATGAAATTGCCTTTTTGACGTCATAATATCACTTTTATGACTTCGCTAAGAGCGAACAAGCTATTCAAAAGCAATTAAAAAAACTAGATGGGGGGGGGGGGGGGTCCCCTAATCCTTTGTGAAAAGGTAAAATCAGTAGCTTGACTGATAGCCTAGCTAATTAAATTTTGTCTAAAAAGAATATGGAAAGTTTATTTTATTTACTTTCTCCGAATTTATCAAAGCGATTTTGACAAATTTGCCCATTTGTTGTGAGGGTAATTAAAGGTGGAGTCATTTGATGTTTAAGACTTGAAAAAATTTTCAAAAATGAAGAAGAAAACTGAAGAAGAACAAAACATACTTTTTATCCACAAGGCTGTTGAATTCATTTTCGACTATATGAAAGCCCTACTTTTGCTGATTACAAACATATATGAAATATTATTTTGACCGCAGCCATAAATCCAGATTGGATTATACTATAAACTTTAAATTTTTGCTTGTAGGTAAAAAAAACTAAAACGATCATACTGAATAAACAATGGTTTCTATGGTTAACTGATGACGTTATCACAAATGTCAATCTTCGTTAGATAATTGCGCAGAATTAATGACGTAATTAAGATAATTACGTCAAGTTTTCAGAAAATGTGTTTCATAAGTTTTATTATTGTAAAACTTCAAATGCATAACATGACTATTTTTTGAGTTATCAAAAAACATTTCGGCTGCGGGCAAAAAAGCCCCCCCCCCCCCCCCCCCCCGGTATAATAGGGACTCTGTGATAAAAATTAATTTTTGATATGTTGTATATCTTAAAATGATGTTTAAAAATTGGTTTATTTCACCATGACTTATTTTTGTGTGGGTTATAAAATGTTACAATTTCACAAGATTCTTCACTTGAACGTTTCAGCCAATTAAGCTTTCTGAAGCAACAGAAAAATAGTGGTTTAAGTGTAAAGATGGCTGCCAAACTGAAACAGTAGTGACACTAATTTTCTCGAATTTACTTTACCTTCATTTTGACCGTCTTCAGCTTTCCTAACCCATCCATTGGTGCCGTGACTACCAGATAGATCAATTGTAAACTTTTCTGTGTTTGAAATGAATATACTGAATCAGAAACAATCACTAAATTTACTCCAGGCAGGTTGACATGTGAGTTGATGACGAGAAGTTTGCTGATGATAATGTGTAGCTCGCTGCAGTCGTTATCTTTGATGTATTTTGTCAAGGAATGTATTAGTTGTGTTGTATTGGCAAAACTTCCTTCTACGACAATCACCGTTTTTGTTTGCTTTGTCATACCAATCTTTTGGTTGTATACTTCCAAATATCTCATTAACTGCTGAAATTTTAGTAAATCTTGCTTTTTCAAGAGCATCAATTAATCTTTGAGTATTTGGGATTTGTATATGCAACAGTGCCACGATATGCCTTAACCAACTGATTATATCTCAATTTTCAAGATATTTTGCAGGAAAAGCAATCTTTTCTTGTGTTTTCTTGTAGTAGTTTCTCAAAAATTCATCAAAATCGTGAAGAAATTGTTGACAGTCTTGTTGGAGTGCAGTCATGTGTTTTTCCAGATATAAATTGCAGACAACGATGATTTCATCAAGTAATGTCTGCTCATTTTTTATGGTGAGGAGGTTCTGTACATCACAACATTGGACGGCTATAGCGCCTGGAATCTTATCAAAACAAGAAAATTCTTCAATGCACCTAGATTTTTCTATCCATTGCTTGAGGCAACTAATCTTTAAAGTAGAAACGTGAGCTTTGAGTTTCTCTAAGAACCAATAAATAACGTACTTCACGTATTGGGCTGTGATGAAATTCTTTTCTGCTGAGTCCAATTCATATAGTTTTGAAACCTCTTGAAGGACTTCGTGGATATTTTTACCTCGTCTGACAGATTTTGCAATGATGTTGCAAACAATTTTCTGACCATCTTCTCCAATTACCTTTGAAAAAACAGTGAATGTCTTTATGGAACGCCATTTAATTTAAGTCGTCCTGCAAAAAAGTCAAGCTTGAAATTTTCAAGTTGCAGACAGGGACTGGCGTATCCAGGAGGAGAAAAGAAAACTAAATAAAAGCCATCATGTATTAAGTTACTTGAAAAGATGACAAGATGACATTAAATAACTTTTCATCTGACTTGACATCGTGACCTACCCTTAACTATTTGTAGAGCGACCTATTTTCTATTTCGTTTTAGAACGAGGGGGGACTAAGATCTCAAGAACTAGAGTACTATTGATATGAAATTTGGACCAGTTATAAACTTACTCAAATCAGGCAGATTTGTTATCGGCATGTATTATGCAGCCCAAAATGCTATTTTTTCAAGATCTGCAAGAACTTTTGATCTAGAAATCTGATTAATTCAAGCTTTCAAAAATACAAGACATTGACAAGATAAGTCGTTTAAGGAAATAAGTCACGTTACCAGTGTGTATTTAACAGACTCACTATCGCAAATTGTAGCTCATATCAATATCTAGTGCCCTGCTGAGTTTGACGCTGGTAGCCATTATGGTTACTTGAGTTAAAACCCTTTCTAGTAGAATACAAACCAGTCTGTAAATTATCAACCATTCACGTGATCAGAATAAGAATAACGTCTGTTTTTTTGTTATGGACTATCACTGTTCAAAATTTGAAGTAAATTGACTTTGTAGATCTTGAGATATTAACAATGACATAATTCTATTATTTTCTATTGTGTAATTTTTCAGCAAGGGTTAAATTCTTAATACTGTTTCATTTCTGCAATTTCCTATGTGATCTACTTATGGTTAAGTCAATTGTGAGTGTTATAACCATTGTCAATTACGGGTCAAGAACATAAAACAAACAATTGTAGCAGTGGTCTAAAGGCTTTCTGTTGAGAAAATTCTGCATGGTGTTCTGAGGTATTTCTAGGAAGGCAGGACCCTCATTGATATCAGTCCATGAAGAACTGAAGAGGCTTATCAATCAAACCATTAATTGACCCATTTGTGTAAAGACTTACCTTATACTTGATATCATCTAAAACTAGCAATTTCATGCTAGCCATTCTAGCGCAATTTGATATGCTAGAAATCGGTTCATTCATAAAACGTTTGTGTTTGAAGTCATGCTGAAATTTCCACATTATCAATTTGGCATTAATGTAGGCATTGCAAATTGATATATTGACATTGCCTTGGTGACATGGTGAGTTGATTATTTCATATTCGTCAATACCAATTACACTGTTATTTATACGCGATTTTTGCACATCAACGCCAGCTGAGTCTAATGTGTAAATATGCTGTCTGTCAGTTTCAACCACCAATGCTATGTAATGACCTTCCCCTAAATAATAAGTGTAATATTTCCACTGTTTAAATATGCGCCATTTTTGTCAATTTAACGGCTTACCTGGACGACATACTCTGATTTACATAGAGTGATCCAGTGAGACATACCGACGAACCGAACAATCACAAATGGGTATGGGGACGCTAATTTGCGATTTTGCATTATCAGCTTTAAACTGCTATTCAAAGCTTCTTTTAGGTGGCTAATTTGCTAAATTTTAATTTGCCAGTATTTTGTACTAAGTACATATAAATTCTATATATTACAACAGAAAAATCATGGTTAATCTTTCTCAAATTGATCTAGAAATATAGATGAAAATAATCTGAAAAAAGTAGACCGGTAAAATATTATTTTAAATAGTCATAGTAATTATCTTAAACACGTCATTGATTATGATAATTATGTAACACAATATGTCAATTTACAACCTTATCCAATACAAAATGATCAGAACTTCAACTACTAATAACTTTTGATAAGATATTGATATTAACTAACACAGGAAAAAATGTGAGAATCTCCCGGTTGTAAAATGTACTTTCTCCCGGAGAAATACAAAAAAAAATTATACCCTGATGATTTCCTCCGCTTGTCAAAGCGAAAGATTACTATTCCGGGTGATTCTTTCATAAGTCCTGGCAATAATTTCACACTATAATCTTCAGACCCGGTGAATCGATCATTTATCCGGGCGATTTAAAGGTGCCGGGAAAATAATAAAATGTCAGGGATACATACGAAAGAGAAAATTTATGAAATCGCCTGATAATTTGGCTTTATATCCCGGACATGTTAACTCCCGGAGAAAGTACAATCTCTCTTGAGTTTACTAGTGAGGATGTTCAGTAAGTTTTGGCCATATATCCCGGTGATTTGAACTCCCGGTGAAAGTCAGAA
>JAUBWS010042991.1:0-12705 GCA_032270445.1 Darlingtonia californica | reverse complement strand
TTCCTAAACAAAAGCGAACACAACCTGGATGGTTCAAAGAAGATGAGAAAGATCTCAACGATCTCTGCCTTATCGTCTGCATGAAAGTACAAAGGATAGCTGGGATACTGTAAGAAAGTTGAAAAAGAGACTATGCAAACCTGAAATATCTGGTGAAAAGATGGTATAGTAAGAGAAAGATACCAGAAGTAAAACTAGTGAAGAGAAGAGGATATATCACTTTAGTAAACTTCATGAAAGTCAAACAATTTTCGAACATTCTTTCTTAGAACTGTTTCAGGGGCCGCAGAGCAAGGGGGCTAATAATTGTTTTCAGTTATGGTTTTTTCAAATCAACAATAATTAATAGCAATGATCTTACCTTGCTTATGACTTCCAGCTCCCCTAAAGAAAAATTTGTTCCGCGGCCCCTGTGTTACAACACGTACCTGCAGTGGACGGAGTGATTCACCGACTGGTGATGGAATCATGAAAGCTGTACATGACCTCAAGAAACGCCTCTGGTGAATCAGAACTATCTCCACAAAAGTTCAAAGCGATTATCTGGTCAGAGAAAATTTTCAACATCCTAAAAAGCATAATTATAGACTTTTGGGAAATGAGTTACCCTCGGAACAGTGGGAAACCGGTTTGCTGAAGATGACCTGAGCAAACCAGCGAATTACAGAGGGATAATGCTCCTGGAAGTATGTTACAAAATTGTGGCAAAGATAGTTCATAGCCGTTTACAACCTATCACGAAAACCCTTGAAAATGAAACACAATGTGGATTCTGCCCCAGGGAGAGGCTGCGTGGATGCAGTCTTCTCTTTTAAAAACTGCAATGAAAAAACGTAGAGAACACTCCATTGAAACATGGATCGTCTTCCTTGACCTAGTAAACAGAGTGCTGCGCGATCTGCTATGGAAAGTTTTAGAAAAAATTGGCTTCCCACCAAAAATAATTGATTTGCTGGAGTCGCTACACAAGAATTTTTAATGCTAAATGTACGGTTGGAACAGTTATTTGCATCCTAAATTGTTCCATCGGTGTAAAGCAAGGTGACGTACTAGGTCCCATACTTTTCACTATTTTCATTGCGGCCATCATGATCACATGGAGGAAGTGTTATGACAAACCGGCTTGCATCTTCAGAACGAAAGCAGATTTCATTTCATTTCAGGCCGTAAACCTATAACAAGAGGAACTGAGTTCTTTTTCGATGATTCTAAATACGCAGACGACGCTGTTGTCTTGTTTGACGCGAAAGAAAATTTGAAGATGTTTACCCCGCTATTAATTGCACACTTTGAAAGATTAGAAAAAATGAAATGGATTTTTTCTCATTCCTCATCATTTTTCGATTTTTTCGAAGTTGGGATAGTTCAAACCCACCTCGCAGGCTTAGAAGCCCGACCGTCAACGCATAAGTACCACAGTAACAGTAATCTGTAAGTTTGACTAGAATTTTGTGGTATGTTTAGTGCATATTATCTCGAGAATTGGGGTCAGATTCTCTTATTTTACGGCTGATAAACTATATACTATAGACTCCACCCGCTTTTTTAATTACTTATGTCCTTTTTTTTAAGGTTATAACCATCCCGCTCTTCGAAAAGCAGTCAAATCTGATGAAGTAACAGTAAGTTGGATGATAAAAAGATTTTACTTTTTTTGGGGGTTTTTTGGTTATTCACTAGTGTCAAAAAATCTCTGCGAAGACAACAGTTCAATGAAGATTGTTATCTAAAGATTCAAAAAATATTCTCCTTAGAACTACTTGGTAAATCGTCCAGCTTTGGGAGTTTTGCCACCTTCAAACACGAAAGAACTTTTAGAGAGTACATTACTAAAGGTATGAAATATAACTTCTTCGTATGTATCGTTCCATGGGAAAAGGGGGTTGGGACATTTTTTCCGCGATTTTATCCCACCATGTGGCAAAATCAAGAAAATTGAACCAGAAATGCACTCTTCCACAGACGTCATTTTCAAGATTTTGAGAAGTCAACAAGTAAATTATGGTTTTATGTCCTCTTTTCCCATAGACAGTCACGTATATTACTGTTAATAATCAGTTGTTGTTACATCACCAGCTTTGTAATCGCTTCGGTTCACGGTACGAGCCAAGGACACGTCTTTGGAAGTACTGACGCCCACTTGAGTTCCGGTAATGTGCGCTTGAACTTTTGTGTTGTTGTTTCCCGAATGAAGAGGGTTGGACGGGGGTTAGTTAGAGTAACAAGTGTGGGGATTAGTATGTGGACAGGGAAAAACCCTTTTTCCAGCGAGTGACCCTGGCTTTGTAGAGAGGTAAATTAATATTCCATAATTAAAGATCCAACAAAAAAAAAAAGAGTGGTGTTACCTGTTGATAGCCTCGCCAAACTTATGAAATATTGGTTCTGTGCATAAAATCTTTTCAGTGGTAATTTGGTATGACATCGGCAATAGTATTAGTATATCAACAAACAGGTAGTTGACAAAAGAATTGTGTCATTTCAATTGGCTGCTGATCTGCATTTTTCATAGATTGACATAAGTGGTATTAGTAGAAATTGAGCCCATTCATACCTTTAAAGGTTGGTTTCCACGATGGGTTAACGTGGGTTAGTGTGGTTTAGCGTGTGCTAGAAAATATGTGCTAGGAACAAAATCTAATTTATCACTTGTATCTATATTTTAAGGTAAAACCAAAAGGCCTCGATTGTGTTCAAACAATGATGTGTGGCTCCTGTAGCAATGAAAATGCATTCAAGTTGGCTTTCATCAAATACATGGTAATTTCAATTTTAGCATATATGACACCACTATCAGTAGATAAATTTAGCTGAAAGATATTTTGGTATTTGTTAATTAACGTGAAAAAGAGGTAAAACGGGTAAACTAAAAGGCATTTTTTCAGTGCCAAGACAAGGAAATATGTTTGACAATGAGAAAATCTTGGCGGCTATACATTTATAGAAAGTAGCGATTGGGCTATTTTTCGCCGTATTTCGTCAAGATTATGGCGAGTACGGCATTTTCTGCACGGTTAAGAAAAATACCGTTCAGGTTCACTTCTTTGATGTCGTGTTTTTTCTACGGGCACGGCTCTCTTGATATAAAAAATAAAGTATAATTTAACGTTTACAAGTTTCTTAGGGACAAAACATTTCCTTCGTATGTATTAAAAAATGAACAGACAAATCAATTTCTTTAGCGAGAAAAAAGAGGAAGCGATGGCCCGACAGAAATTGAACTTCAATCCTGTATGAAAGCTCAGGTATATTTTATTATACTATTATGTTTACAGGTATGAGCAAACCGGAACAAAAAAAAAGGAGTGGCTCAGATAACTTAACAACGACATTAAGCAATAGGACAAGAACGTCACTTAGGCCGTGTCTTAAATTGTAACTTTATGAACGAAATTTAAACTATTTTATAGTTCCAGTGCCAAAGGGTTCTTACGGTTTACTAAGTAAAAATCATCAAATAAAAATGATCTCTCTTTTTAAACATGAGTCATTTAGAATGGAATTATCAGTGAGTTCCCGTTGTCACTACAACCTCAAAACAAGCTTTTTCACGTCGTCGTAAAATTTTATAACGTCAATCTAACGATGTAATTACTCTTAATTACTCTTATCATAAATTTTGACAATATCATTGTGATAAAAATTATTTCTTCTGATATTTACAGGCAAGAGCTTCTTTTGTCTTGTAATGACGTTCTACGTGACATTCCCGTTCTCGTGCTTAATGTCGCGTTTCGTACCCGAAAAGTGAAATTTGCTCTTAGAAAAGTACGCGCTCCTTTTTTGACAAATTTTGTTACTTTTAAAGATTTTGTCCCCAAGATATCGAATCCTGTCTGAAAATAAACATTCCTATTCATAACTGCCCCAACCTCCGCGTTAATGCACCCGGAATAAACTCTGAGTTCATGAATTTAACTTTTGAACTTCCCAAAGATTTCAATATTCTATATCAGATCACACAGCGTAAAATGCGTCGAAATGTGGGTCCTGTATATTACCATAAACGGAAATTAGTCCATATACGGTAACATACGGGACCGTATTCGGTAGAATTTCACGCTGTGTTGACATAGTGCCGATAATTTACCGGTTTATCTATCACATTATACTTTTGATAGGCCCCAGGGACGCCAGATTTGAGTGTTCTTTCATTTACAACAGGATTTCATGGTCGTACGATAGGTAAGTAATATATTTGTTCGTGTTACGATATGTTGTTAATTAGAAGACTTTATTGTAGCATAAATCCAATTTCAAATCTAAACAAGCGGAAACTGTTTCTCAATCGGACAACTTAAGAACATGTTCATGATTCCTTTCTACTTTTTTGCTAGATCACTTTTGAAGCTCCAAGCTTTTTGGGTCTAGAATGGGTCTACTAGAAATTTGCACGAATCATGAATTTCCACTTATTTAGATCTAAGAAGTCGCGGTATACCCAGTGTAGGAACAAATTTGTCCCGGAAGAAGGGTGTACCGGTTAGACTAATAAACCGAGACAATCAGAAAACTCGAAAATATTAAAATGGTTATTTCATAAGTAGGATTTTTTAAGCAAATTGAGGATTTGAATAGGTTTAGAAGCCAGAAATTTTGGATAACTTCACTTAATCTCCAACTTATGGGTTTTGTTTTCTTATACACGTTGATGAGCCGTGATCCAAGTTTCGAATCCGACTCCGCTTTTTTTCACTCGCTGTGAAAGCTTTGTGGTTCCCATAGTTGTTTCAAGGAAAGCAAGTCCTCATTCTGGGTAAATAATCAAATCATTCATTCATTCCGGTCAGGTTGCTTATCCGCATCAAAGTCGAAACCAATGCATCGTGTGGACATACCGATAAACGATTGGCCAACAGCACAGTTTCCGAGACTCAAATATCCTTTGCATGAATACGAGGCTGAAAACCGAGAAATCGAGAACAGAGCTATCGAATCAGTAACTCGTTTGTTTTGATAATTATACTAGATCCTATTTTTTTTAGGTATTTCTTAGTATTTTTGATTTTCCGACACAGTTTATCTGCCAATCAATTGTTTTTTACCTGTTTAGAATTCAGGTCTAATCCGGCGATGTTTCTCGTACAAGAAGCCCAGTGAGCAAGATTACTCTCTGTAATGAAACAAAAACGCTGAAACGTTTAAAAAATGGATAAAAAGACGTACCAAGTTCAAAATGTTGGTATTATAGCAAACCGTGCCAACATGAGGACTTGGCTAATATTTTAGATTTTTTTCCATCTACAATCATGTGAAAAATATTATGAGAAACATTAAAATTTCAGTTAAAATTCACTGGGAGCCTTTTAAGATCCCCCACCTTTTTTTTTACAATGCTGCTTTGAGAAAATTTTTTAGCTCACTTTTTTTCCTTTGAAACCTAATTTGCTTACATTTAAATCCGCCATTATGAATTTGGCCCAGACAACTTAGAAGCTTGAAGCTCTTAGTTCTTTAAGTTCAGATGGTGATATTTGCTGGAGCTGGACACTGAAACAAAGTGCTTACACTCATTCTCAGCATTGTAAGTGGGGGAAAGGGCTTGATATTGCTATTTCTCATATGTTTTTGACTTGATTGTACATGTTGGTAACAATAGCAAACTGGCGAACATTGTTGGTTAGAGTGTGGCTTTGTTAGCCTTATCGCAGTGGCTTTAGGGTTAAGACTGGGTTAACACACTTAAGTATTTTGCATCAAATCTTTCTAAAGTGACCATTTTCATGCAGATATTCTCGAATAGTTTATTTTTTAGGTGCGAGAACAAATTCAGGAGTATAATAATCGAGGCAGACCAGTTGCAGCAGCCATTATTGAACCAATACAAGGAGACGGTGGTAGGTGTTTCTAAAAATGTTAGAAACGGGTAATCTCCAATTTTTCATTTAATGTTGGCTATTTTCTACAAAATTAGCAGAAAACTCTTTGAAGATCTTTAAAATGATGCAGTTTTCATGACAATTGAAAAAGTAGAAACGCTCATAATATCCACAAACGCTTTTGCTTTTATGTACAGGAGATACTCATGCCACACCCTATTTCTTCAAAGAACTTCAAAAAGTGCTTAAAGAGGTACGTTGGTAGCTATGAAATATCCCTGTCTCAGTGATCAGGTGGGAACCATTGTGGTAGAACCCTTGTGGGATAAAGAAGATTAAGCTTCAACAACCCAATGTCTGGAATGCTGAGAATGAAGTTTACCCTAGTAAAACTTTTTATTACCCTAGTGAAGTACGTGTCTGTCCTATGTTTTCATCTATACCCCAATAATAATCAAATTGCGTTTTTACCATCCCATTGAAAATTTCTACATCTAAGGATGACTCAGCTGAATTTTGAAATACCGATCGGGGCGCTAATACAAGAGTGCTGTATAAAGATTTCATTTTTTTTCGGTACAGAGGTTTCCCTGCTTGCAATTATTCCATGCTGTTTTTTATGTTTTTTTAGTTGAATGTGACATTTATTGTTGACGAAGTTCAAACCGGTGGCGGTGGATCTGGTAAAATATGGTAATTGTTATTTAATTTTTGTCAAAAAAACAAGCTTTTCTGAGATTTCTGAGTTCATTGTAAAGCATATATTGAAAAAACTCAAAACTGAAAAATATGGTTTATCCCGAAATAAAATCATGGTACAGTGGAATCTCTATAAAGCGGATACCCTATACGACGGACACTTCCGTAAGTCAAGGAACGGAATGATTTACAGTCAAACTCTCATATGAAAATCTCTATTAAGCGAACATTCTATAACACGGACACTTTTTTCTGCATCAAATGAAATGTTTCCTTAAATTGACTCTCTGTAAAGCGGTCACGGGATGAAAAAGACACATTTCATAAAGATATATATGATATTTCATCATTTATTTTTTACACTTAAAATCTTCTCGTAATTTTTTCCCGCTCAGTTTAAGTCTTTCTTAAAACCAAGAAACCTATACTGGACTTGGATAGTCGGGCCTTATCTTGCACGCCGTTGCTATTCGTTCTTAAACTTTTGTTAGTAGAGTCTCTCTAAAGCGAACACAAATTTGTGCACTGATGGTGTCCGCTTTATGGAGATTCCACTGTATCATTCCAACGCTTAGAGCTTTGTATGTTTAAAGGTACAAATTCAGAGTACAAAACTGCAACTACTTATTCATACAGACATTTTCGGAACAATTATTCACAAACAAGTCTTTGATAGCTTGCAAAAAGCTGTAATTTTTGCAATCTAATTTTGCGAATTCATTAAAGAATTTCATAAATTTGGGACTAATTTTTGCGAATCAAAAGCAAATTTGAATACAAAAACTCCTGTGTATTCTTTTTTGCTTTCGTTTTTATCATCCAAATTTTAAAAAACACTACAAAGTTAAACACTTATTGATTGCGGGAAAAGCTTTAGCCATGCGGCCCTTGTACAGTGGAAACTTCCGGGTAATATGATTTCGATTTTATGACAAATTCTTTAGTATAAATCTCGCAATTATTCTTGCCGTAAGCAGTTCTCCCGCTTGACTAGAGAAAAACAAAATATCTTATTGGCTCTTTTTATGCCGGCTCTAAATTGCGTTAATTTTATGCTAGCGGCGTTAAAAAGGCCAGCGTTATAAGGGTTAAAGAATGGTTATTTTTTAAAAGAGTGACGTTAACTTTAAACCATAGTTTTTGTTGTAAACAGTGTAAAGGCTTGTTTGTCTGTAGGAAAACAAAACTTTATGAATGAATTTTTTGATAATGATGCACATTCTATGATGCAAAACAAAATAATACATTTTGTTTACAGACAAATTTTTTGTAAAAAAGTACTAAAATATCAATTATTTTCTTTTTTATGGCGTGAAGCCAAAATTCAAGACTGGCAGGCTAAAGAGCCGTCGTTTGATAAGAGCTGGCGTAAAAAGGGCCGATAAAATAATAATGTGGATGGTTTATGGCTAGGTTTAACTGTTATCAAAAAGCGTGTGGGTGTGTAGGTGGATGTGCTGTCTAAAAACTACCTGATCGAACAAAATAAGGTTGGCCTAAATTTTCGGACTAAATTATTTGTCGGCCCAATTTTTGAAATCCAGTTTTTAGCATCAAAATCATGCTAAATATATTAGCTATTTTGTTTTCAAATCAATTTTTGACCCTAAATTTTTTCCCCTCCAGAATTTTTAGGGCCGACTTTTTTTTGGCTGATTAGCTACATAATATTTGTCACATAGGGCACATGAATACTGGGGATTACCAGAGCCACCAGATATTGTCACGTTTGCCAAAAAAATGCAAATTGGTGGATTATATTACAAAAGGGATTTCTTGGTCAAACAGGTATGTCGGCAATATCGTGTGTTAAAGTCTGGAAGCGAAAAAGTATTCAATATCCCAGTTTCTCTTGTTTCAACCAGAAAGATGGTATTTGCTGAAGAACCTTGTGTCTGAAAATAGTTGCCATTTGTGGTTTCTTTCGCTTTAACTTACTTACATACTTAAACTCATACTTATGCTCTGTGCTTCGGTATAACGCAATTTTTCATGATTCAAGTTTTTTCATCTTTGATTACACCCTGGTAATGAATAAGTCGAATATATGTGCTTCTTTTTTCCCATCATTACACTAATCCCTTTTGGTTACAATATCCATTTTGGTTAATTCCCATCTTTGTGTTTGTTCCTCAACTCAACTATTTATTTATTTTTTTACGTGACCTTAACATATACATTAATATTTACTTTCTTGTAAGAAGAACCAATTTTTGGAGACAAGAAATATTGATTAATAATAATAATAATAATGATAATAATAATACATACTGTAATAAAAATACTTCTAAGGAAAATTTCAAACTTTCAAAACTTTTCTCCAAAATTTGTCAAAATTGCAATTCATAAAGGGATTGGACTCAAACTTTCGAGATTACGTGACCCTTAAGGCCATCAAAAATCAAAAGACGTTCATTTAAAAATATTACATTTAGATAAGTAGATAGTTTGCCATTTTGACTCTCCGCTCGAAAGTTTTTAGATTTCATGGCATTACACGTTATTTGCTAAAACTCTCTCCGCGTAAGGTGGAAAGTTTGAAATATTAAGACCCATAATTTCCTTACCGATGCAAATCTGTCAGGCTCTAGTAAACTCGTTCGGTCATTGAACGCTACCGCCCTATACCTTTAACTTGCTTTTAACCACTTGCTTTATCAAATTGCTCTTTTATTGTGATAGCGGATACTCCTATTTTCAGAGACTTGTTAAACCTTTCTCTATTTTTTTCTTACAGCCATATCGCATATTTAATACGTTCATGGGAGATCCTGCACGTAATGCCATGTTGAAAGCTATCATTGACACCATTGAAAATGACAACTTGTTGGAGAATGTACAGAGAACTGGCAAGGTGTTTCTCAATAGCTTGGTTAACTTGCAGGTACTGTATACTTTTCCTTCATATTGTTAGTAGCTATATTGACTACAATATGTCCCGTTTAAAAAAGTCGTTGTGGCAAGGGCGGTAATAGGTCTGCTGGATGGGAACTGAAATTTCACAGACAGAAGAGAAATAAAGTTTTCCTCCTTTCCGAGGCTAAAACTCCCGTACAAGTTAGTTCTAAGTTAAGATGATTTACCTTAGGCAGTCTACTTACATTGTCCTTGTATACAGTGTAGAAATCTGCAGCAAAAATGTTTAGGGAAGATGCATCACGCTTCAGATTTTAGCTTACATTTGACTAGCCTGGAATTTGGATCAAGATCTACTGATGTGATCCGGTTTTCAAACACGCCTTAATACATACACAAATTAATTCTAGCATGTCCACCTCGTTTCAAATCAAACAACGTTATCATAGTGTACAGAGATAGGTCTTATCTCCCTTTTATGTTTTATCTCATCTCCCTCCCCCACCCTCCCGTATTTTTGCATCTCCCTATTTGGAAAAATACCTATCCCCCTCGAAACGAGTTTTCAGAGTTAATACACAATTGCCAACATGAAACACTATTTTATTCAGTATGAATGGTAAGTTAACACTAATTGGTATCAAACTCACCTTTGACTGTTTGAGGATTTGGATTTTCAAATCATGCTATTCTGAAAAATAGTTTAAAGAATTTCTTGTTGAAAAATTATATTCACCCCATTCCCCTGCATACACAATCCCCAATTTATGCTAGATTTTTTTTCAAATTCTCCAATAAACCCAATTTTGAAAATTTCTACAGCTCCTTAAAAAAAGGGGTTCACATTATAGTTATGACAGCCAACTATTAGAAGAAGTGGTGTAAACGCGAGTTGGTCGACCGCAGTCGAGGGCGATCCGAAGGCTCCCTTTTTGTAAGCTACTAAACCGAGGTGTAAAGGAGGGCGTCACTCCCATATTTGGATTACTCCACTTGCCCTTTATCCGATCCTTCTAGTGCCGAGTGTTTAGCAAGGAAGCATCGAGTACCATTTTTTAAGTCTTTGTATGACTCGACCTAGGACTGATCCCGGGTCTCCCATACCGTTTGCGAACACACTAAGTGCTATGCCAATAGAATAGGTGTAAAACGAGCAGATAATTGCAATATTATAATTGATTGTTTGTTGTCAGGACATGATTAATCTCTAAAAGAGAAAATCGTGAAAAAACACTCCTCCACATAGGGTTTTTATCCATTTTGCCCACTGGGATGCTAAATGTTAATTTTGGGAAAAGTGTGTAAAGTGTCCAAGTTTCTATAAATGATGATCTTCTTAACAGCGGTGCGAAGTTGATTGGTCTTACAACGAATCTTAATCTTATATGGTTGACGGGGAAGTAAGCTTGATCATTTGCTTACCCGTGAAGACTGTATTGATTGAGAAACATTTGAACAATGCGAATAAAAGGCCAAAGCAACGGAAGAAGAAAAGAACCACCGGACAAAGGCAAGCATAAAGACAAGAAAATCACCAATGACAACAAACAATTAACCGCTAAAGCACCCACGATGAAAACGAACGATCAATTCTCGAAATCAAAAGAAATTACAAGTGAAAAAGTAAAGCTCGCCCAAACCCAAGGTTTGTTTCAAAACACGTCCGACCCCTCTGGAAGCCAAAGCCAGAATGAAATTATTCAAGCTGGCCAAACGACAGCATCTCAGGGGGATGTCGCGGGTTCGCACCCAGTGTGCCCACAAAACGAAAATCCTCGCCGGGTTGACTTTAACGTTGGTAACAGGGAATCCCTTTTCCTTTTCGATTCCCCGGCGAAAGTGGCGGACAACGAGTCACACAGGTCCCGGTCCCCCATCGACGCCACAAGACCCAGACCGCAACAACCCAGTTTCAATAGTCTTGAGCAAGAGAGAAATGAAATTGACGCCAGTAATAGAACGAGATTAAATCAAGCTTATGAGGAATATCAAGCCAACAAAACCAAGTCCCTAGTTGTGTGGATGCTGACACGCGATAAAAACACCTCTGCCCACGATATTGCTGCTGGCATATCCGAAGCCTTACAAATACCCCCACAGCAGGCTATTCTATCGATTGAACGAGACACTAGAATTAAAACGAAAATCAAGTGGCTAGTCACCTTCGCCAACGACGAGATAGTCAGAAAAGTCAAAGAAAACCCAATCTCCATCGTGGGGGTCCCAAGGTACTTTGTCCCAGATGAGCCCAGACCAGATCCCAGGAAGAGAGCTTTTCTCCCCAACTTTCCAGCTATGGCCCCTTCATACCTCTTATATAGGTGTGCTGAGGAAGCAGGTATGGAGGTGATAAACCTATACCCTCTCGAGCTAAAAAACACCAAGATCCGCAGGGGAGGCTTGGTGGTCTGGGTGACCAAGAACTCTCCCGAACCAGACATGGTAGACCTGGATGGGGACCCTTTCGCTGTGGTGTGGAGAGATCGCAAGACAACTAACAGGGGAACCAAGGAACATCTAGCCCCCCCCGAGCGGCGCCCAAGACCAAAACATCGTCATGGCTGACACCCACGAGGCACACCAGGGCGCCGCCGAAGACGGCGATGGCTTCAAAGAAGTGGTAAGCAACAAGAAAAGGAGAAGGAACAGAAATCGAAACAATCAACAACAAGCCCAAGAAATCCCCCCCGTAGTCACGGAGCAAACGAAAACCAGCACGGAGAGCGAAAAAGCACCGCCAAAAACCCAAAAGGAGGACCCCAAGAAAAGCCATCAATATGATGAAGAGACCCTGATACGGATCAAGAGAATCCCAGACAAGGAGGAGGAGATCAAACCCTACTAGGTCATGTACTCAGGTTTCCCCAACTCGCTGACCAACGATCAGAAATTAAAGTGGGTACGAGCGGACTATGTCAAAGACGAACTTCAATCATCAAGAATATGTCGATACAAAAACACAAAGGCCATAAAAGTAACGTACGAAACCGTGGAAGATGTATGTCACCTCATAAAAGACGTGATCAACGATGGGAAAACTTTTAAATTTAGTACAGGGTCTGGAGTATACCCAATCGACGGCACGACTGCCTTTGGAAGCATCTATTTCAAACAAACATTCCAAGAGCTCGATGAATACATTGAAAAATGCCCAGAATAGTAAGAACTATTACTTTTTTATTATAATAATATTTCTTAGACACATTCCGCGAACCACTCTGACCAACTTCTTGTGCATGTAGTGCGTTCAAAAATCAAATTCAAATTATTTCCGCCAACGTTAGGGGACTTCGGGACCCGACGATGGCGGACAAATGCCAAAGTTTAATCC